>NMRB01002146.1:0-47143 GCA_002633025.1 Notospermus geniculatus | reverse complement strand
TACTTTTCAAGGTCACAGAGGTCAAAGTTCAAAATTCACTGTTTGGTGGCACATTTCATTGCTATTTGACATGGAGTGTTGTGATTTGGTGTGATGATATATCTAGGCACCCTGCACGAATGCACCAAATTTCAACCCGATCGGACTTCAAATATGGCCGCCAGGAAGCCATCTTGAAAAATGGACTTTGACCCACATTTTATAAATGGGAGTAGGTAGGATGTTTTAACGTTGTCAAAATACGTATCTAGGTACCATATAAATATATGGTAAATTTCAGGCAGATTCGACGTCAAATATGGCCGCCAGGGAGCCATCTTGAAAAATGGACTTCGACCCACACCTCATAAATAGTGGTAGCTAGGATGCTTTAACCGTGCCTAAATATGTGTCTTGGTACCGTCTACTTAAATGCCAAATTTCGGTTCGATTGGACTTCAACATGGCTGCCAGGCGGCCACCTTGAAAAATTGACTTTGGCCATATCTCATCGGTAGTAAATGTTACAATGTTTCTGCACTAATCCTTCACCATTCAATGTATCACCAGGCTACTCACACTTCATACTCTGTCACAGAGGTGAGCACAATGGCCCTGGCCATTTCATTTTCTGGCTCAGATGTGACAGCAATTTTGGTCCCCCAGGAATCTCACCAAGTCTGGTTATTCATTGTTCAATGGGAGATTAGGATATGGCTCTAGAAACTGATGTGACCATTCGAACCTTACAGCGGCAGACTATTGGGACCAGGACCTGCATTCCTTGGACTCCCATTCCTTTCACACTTGCAGTTGTCATTGTCCTCCAATACGTAATCGGTGATGTGCATAGCTAAACGATTATCCGGTATTCTTTCGGTGATCGTCACCCGTCGGTCGGCTTCCAGAGCGAAGCAACAGCTTCCGATCGAGCCTCTCTTGATCGAGTAAAATTAGAAGGCGAGAGAATTAATCCTGGTTCATTAGACAGAGAGTCATGCTGATTTCGTTCAATTACCTTAATTGAAAGATTGCCCTTCGTTTTTATTCTGTAGACAGACGACTTGGAGATAAATCTCGATAGGTCTGTAAGATTGGTGATCGGTTGCATAATCTTTGAATAAATGGTGTCTCTTAGTGAAAATGAGGTCGGGGTTTGTACGGCAGTCGTTGTAGATAAAAACCAAACTGGAAGTGAGATGGTTTTTTCAGGGCGTAGTTTCCATGGAGCAATAAGGAGCAAAAAATGAACCGTCATGTTTTGGTCTTATTGGCGTCACCTGTGTATATACCAAAACCTGTGAAAAAACACTCCAGAAGAAAAAACACGGTTCATTAAGGTTAGAGAAAACGTGCTCAGTGGACGTTATAAGACGCACTTGCTGATAAAAGTGGCTCTATCTAGCCTTAAGAACACGGTCCTGGCCAGGCAATCACGCGAGAGAAGATACAAGAAAAACACCTATCACTAATGAATCAGTTAGTGGACGTGGCCGAGGGTGCTAAAACCCCGCAGTATCTCACCGTGCGTGACTACACCATCTGATTAGGGTTATCTTCATTTAGTTACAGTTATCACCTCGTGGCCGGGGAGACCGTAATTTGGTCAGGTGGGGTGGGAAGGGGTATAATGGCCAATTTGATGGATAGGTAAGCGGCGTCTCTGTTGGCTTCGATCGGTAAAATACATTTGTTGTCAGGTGCCAATGATCGTGGAGTGGCATGGAACAAGGCGAAGGCGTGTCACTGGTTTGTCATCCAGCAAATAAAAAATGGGGCAAAACGACAAATGAGTCAGCGTTGAAAGCAATCGCAGGAAGGTGTTTATTGCAATGTGTTTTACTTAGCTGGTGTAACAGGTCAGATGTTGACTTAGCTATTCTAGAGTGCCTCTCTCTCTCTTTAGTGAAGGAATTGATTCGTTCTGCAGCTTGGTAATCATTTGCCTCTTTTCTGATGAATCATGGTCCTGCAGCATTGTATTGTATTTCTGCGTTTCGAGCGGGTCGAAGCCACAGCATTATTGGCCATTGTATACGGAAGAGGCCATCTCAAGCTGCTTTATGCGGTCCTTTACTTGCCCTTACAAAGGAACAAGGTACAAGGCACCACAGCTCAGTCACTGTCCCATGCGACGGACGTGAAGAGCCAGGGATGATATCCCATGTGGCCCGGGCTGGATTCGAACCCGGGACATGCCGCTTGCTTAGCAGACGTGGTAACCACTCGGCTATCAGGTCTCCTGGCAGTCAAAAGCAATACTGTTCATTTCGGCAGTCGAGTAAAGCTTTTGGCAGTTCGGCATCGTAAGCAATGCTACTTTCAGCAGTTAAAAGCAATTACAATTGTTGCCTTCAGTAGTCGTTGAGTAGTTCATTTATGCAAGATGCAATAGGCTGTTGTTTGCGGCGTTGAAATGAAAAAGCGTTGTTGTGATTTCGATTTCGCTTTCCACGATCCACTCAACCTTGCTTTTCTACTATTGACGTAACATTGCCTCAACCAACTAAAGTCATCCGCCATGTGTTCTCAGCAATCATGAATGCGCAACTTGCAAGCAGTCTCCGATATCACGTACACTCCAAGATAGCACCAAGGTCGCCCTGAGCAATACGGCAAAAGAAACCGAACACGTCTTAGAACACGCTGCATTCTTACCACTGAAGATAAGCCTCATTGGGGTATATCGAAGAGCTGCAAAAGCTAATAGCTTTACCATCAGTCTTTAAGACGCAGCGCGTATGCAACAAGGAACAGATGAGCATTTTTTGTTGCGGAAGACGGTTTTCATTCGACAGGAAATTGGGTTCTTAATTGGAAGCAGCGGGCTTAATCATCACTTGCATTTTGAGTAGAATTGAAAAATCTGAGTGGAATCCTTGGGTCCAACAGGGTACCAAGTTTACCACCTGCGTCACCTAAAGATCATTGAATGGTGATATTACAGAGAAGCAAGTGCAGCTTTAAACATGCATTGTGTGTGCATGTACCAAACATTGTGTTGGCAATCGATTTCACCTTGAGTCGTGTGAAATTGACGGGGATAAGACCCCAGGTTTTCAAAGCTGCTGCTGGAGGGAATTGGGAGCAAGGAGCTGGGAAATATGATCGAAGACTTTTACCAATTCCTCAATTGCTGTCGCAGGCATGCAATCGTTTTTCTTGCTGCGTATTCGAAGCGATTTTCAAGTAGGTAACTTGAATCAGAGATGAATCGTGTCGTTGGAGAATGATCACAGGCCAGCCATCCAGTTGTCAATTACAGCACTTAATTGAGTGAAGCAACAAGGTACTTGAAAAAAGCATTAAACGACTGATCAGAAGCGCGTTTCGTTTCAAAATATCTGATTAATCAAAGTTGATATGTTCGCCGCGAGTCAGGTCACGTTGGTTATCAGTCCCATCAAATAGAGACTTACCGCGTCAGTCACCCGCCACTCTGAACATGCCTCGGCATTCAAAAACATGAATATTCTAAAGGTTTACGATGACTTGTCAATTCTTCTTCGGTTTTATAACGATTTGAAGTGATTCAGGGGATAGCGTCCTGATTTAAAATTGATACAGTTGACGTTGCTGATCCCCTATCGCTTTCAGACGTGACTACGAATAAAGTTGGCATTTTTCATCAGATAAAGTCGAGCGTCTTGTGATGTATTGACACTTCAAGTTAACTTGTGTAACATGGTAGACATATATACTTAATTAAATAGCAGAGTGAGGTCTCTCCTAAAAGTGATACCAATGAAAATCGCGAAGGATGTAGAGAGTGTCACTGCCACTTTAAATACTGAACGGAAGGCTTTAATTTAGACTCAAACTGTGTATCAATGACATCTTGATTTATGCAACTCATTACCGAGTTAATGAACAATATATGTCAGTAATGAATTGAGTTGTACTTAAACGTGACACTATGCATTAGTGTCATGATCTGAATCATAATCAGCCACTTAAAAAATTGGAGTTAGACCCGCCGACTCCTCATCCTAACCAAGGGGTCGATAGCGGTGGCTCTCTTCCCTAGTTAAGCTTTTCCCGTTGTATGGGGTACATGCTTCAAAATCGTCCATCAAAATTACTTTGAATACGAGTGCGACACCTTGTTGAAGATCAACTGTTTATTGGTCCGAGGACCCGATACAAGCTTTCGACACTACTGTGTCTTCATCAGCAACCTAGTACCCATCCATCAAAATTAGTTTGAGGTTCATTCATTACAGAACCTTCATTGACGAGTACTGTTCACAGTCATCTACAACATCCTGTGCCACAACCCTTGGGTATATGGTCCTCTTCACCTTGCTTCCATACTCCATTGTCGTAGCCACCTGATGCTCACCTCGATCTCCACAAATCCCAAAGGCCAAACCACCGGTCATGACGGGAGCAGTGGTGTACTCCAAGGTTAAAAGGAGTCAAACGACAAGAGTCAGATTGCATACTTCGACATCTTGAATAACTTCCGTCGACCAAGACATAAAGGACGATGTACTTTACTCTATTGATTCTGCTGGAATGTCAGGGAGGATAACCTCTCCAGATGGAGACGGCAATCAGACGTCAAATTGATATTTGAACAAGAAATTGCCGGACTATCTATTTGCAAAATATGTGAACATGGTAGAAGAGTCTTATGGCGTAAGCAAGAAGAGCCGTAATAAAGTCATGTTTGCCTGCAAGCCAGCATCAAAATTCGGTATCTTACATTTCTAGAACTGGTGCTTAAAGTTTAGGCATCAATTTCACACGGTACGTCATCAAAAGCAATCTGACCACTGTCGCCATGCCGAGCCACCAGGTGACATCCGTGAGGTTTTGCCCAGGATGCTGCGTGCTCCTGAGATACGACAAAAAAATTTACTTGATGGGTGCTCAATGGGTTTGTTGTTTGTTTGTTTTTTGTGCCGGCAGGAGCGTCGGATCCGAGTCCATCACCGCCACTTGCCCTTTCTCTTGCCTCTGCGAAGTCCAGAGAAGGCAGGTCTCTGACCCCAGGGTCCGCTAGGCATTAAATTGGACCGTAGTGACACGTATTGGTCAACTGACTGACTGCTCGTATTGCCCCAGGGCCAATAGGAAAACAAACGTCCCCTCCAGTCCGATACCATGATTGCCTAATCTCCTTCGTCTTTCCTTTCTTTTTTCTACTGGAATTCGAAAGCATCTGCCGCTCTTGATCCTCGCCAAAGAGGTGAACTCGATACGCCTGTGGATATGTCTACTAATCAGGATGAATATCCATAATTTGGTGATTGGTAATGAAGACGCAGTCAAACGATTCGAGTGTCCGTCAACAAACTCGTTGTCTATTGATTCCTTTTGCATCCACCGCCTGCCTCCGTCGATCTCCACAGTATCCGGTTTCAAGTTTTATATAGACCACCGCTGGCTATTTTTAGGCCAACTGCTTTCAGTGAAGGGGACATTGACCAGTAGAATGGATGTCTTGAAAGGTTGTGTGTGTCGAGGAAATGTTGAATGGTTAGACGATTAGCCTTCTCAGTATAGTCTGACCTGCTGCTGCTGCTGTGTGTTCTATTGGTGACCGACCACCTGTGGTAAAACCAAGCATACCTTGCAGAAAAGTAGACTCATTGCACTTCGTGTATTGATGGACTCTTTATAGGTGACTCATCTACCAGCAGTTCGAAATCACCGAATCGGCGAACCGCCGAACTTGGTACGCCGGTGTCTTCCTCTGAACAAGAATACAACCATGGTGTACACCCTTTCAGCGTCTAATTCAAGCCCCCTAGTGGTTCGCCGATGCCCAAATACGGTTGAAATCCGTTCGTACACGTTGGATGGCTTCCGTCCCAATGTGTACCGATTGTGCCTTGCTTCTGGGAGCCCAAAGCCAGGTATACTGTTTATGTATCCCGCTGAACGACGGTGACAACCCGTCTGGTCATATCTTCCGCTTGGGTGCCTGGTCCATCAGTTCTCATTTATAATCCAGTCTCGACGGGATAGTCCATATTGCAATGCATTATTAACTACATACTGTGCAGCTCAGTCTGGCATGGGGAAGGGGCATGATGAGGTTGTGATGGCGAGGGGCCGGCAATAACGACCACAATCTGCTTATTTTCTATTATAGTGCATGCTAATGCTCAATCAACGACCTCAAGGGGTTTGATACAACATGCAGGCGAAACGCTCTGGGGCTGCATGGATGCATGCAAGATAAATCATTGCAGAACTGGATGGAAGCATTCATTGACAGACTTGAAGCATGCAGGAGAAATTTATGTGTATTACTTAATCGCCAGTTCTTCAGAAGAAACGTTCACTTATCTGTATCTTGACTTGTTGCTAATACCCCCATCACACTGAGCTAGTTCTCAGTACGTTCTTGAAAATTTTGCCGAACGAGCTCAAACTGTGTGCGAACGTAGTTGACGTAGTGGCAACTTTTTACAGTCTTGTTACGAACTTCATGGACGGGAAGGGTGCTCCAGTACATCAAAGCATTATTTGGCGAAGGGTTACACGTTCTAGCCCGTTTTACGATTTTTTTGGGACGGGGCAGGACGTTTTGAGAACTACTCCAGTGTGACAGGCCCTTAACAGCAAGTCCTATTCGTCTTTCATCGTTGGTCCCACCACGAGACAGCGTCCTTTCAAGGCAGATGGATCGTTGTCAGCTGGCAAACACACTCTCCCCGATCAAAATTTCAAACCGAACGCTTCTGTATCTTGACGGAAGCAACATGCCTGGCACACCGAATCAGTCGGGGGCGATCGGCGTATTATCTTGTCAAGTGTATTTACCCAGTCTCTGTTGGAACGCAGCCCCTGCATAGCAAGTTTTCTCTAGTAGCAGGTCGTTCAAAGCCATTAGTCCGCCCGCCTGAGACAACGGGCCAAACATATTGATGAATAATAGGTTTTGGCACCAGGGAGGTACATTAGCAAGACAATGATTGGTAGAGAGTGATTTGTTGGATGATCAGGCCAGAGAGAGTCATGGACGAGATCAGCAGAGTATTTTATCTCCCCCGTATATCTCCCTGTTGGACTAAATGGTAATGGATGTGGTCAACTCTGGTAGAAGGGGGATTTCTCCGCCTGGCAAAACGTCTTCCTGACCACTCCAGTTGGAGGAGAGTGAACAGAATCCGCCACACCGGTTTATTCGGCGTTGGAGCAAAGATGGCCGGAGGTCAAAGATGACAAACTTCAGTTGTCGCTACCAATATAGAATGTGTCTGCTAGTCGTACGCCAGTAATCCTCCGTAGTATAGTGGTGACGTGTTACCGCCAGTCGCGCGGGAGACCGCGGGTTCGATTCCCGGCCGGGGAATTGCCTTTTCGAGTTTTTTTCTCCGACTGCTTCTTTTAAAATGAAATGGTCCATGGACCATGTGCTCACCTGGGTGAATGTACCAGAAGAACGAACAAGTGTCAAGTCAACATGTTCCAGGGAAACATCATACCAGGTATAGAACTTTCTTTATGGTATTATGAACGGTCGATATGAGGTTGAACAGCCTGCAGACATGATGTCGACTTCAAGCGGATATCTTACGCAGTATATCTCAAATTAAAATCCCCAATCACAGATGTGAGTCATAANTTAGAAGAGTGTAAAGTGGAGTATATCGCTGTCATTTTCTTCATTAATAAAAACTAATATGATAAACCTAAAATTTAAGGCACCTATGGGTCAAATATTTCGACATCTATCTAATTCGCGCCGAGCCGCTGTCACGGCTGATGTTTATATCACACAGCCACGACTATAGGCTATTGGAACTCATAACTAACATGAAATTGATGGCGAGTGGAATGACGTAAGGCCTGATGATCAACAGGCGTGATAAAATCCGCTTTCCATTGGTCAATACTGAGAGTCTAGCAGCGCCCCCTGCATTCCACCGGCTGAGCCGCAGTATTGTCAACTGACCGTTTAGGTATGGAAGTACGGAATATGTTACACAGATGACCTTCAAGTTATTTACGGAAAGCTATGTTTCGGAGGCTTTGCGAAAACTCAAATGAAACCCAAACTTGACTATCGAGAATGCAATCACCGTTAGTCATGTCTTAACGGCAAAGTGGCCAATGAAATACTTGAAGAAATTGTCATACATGTGTACGTCATCTTGTCGTCGAAAAAGATGAATATGGCCATTACGTTGTGGACATCTTACTTGGTATTCTAGGAAGCCACCGAGCCGCTCATCACTCGGCAAATTACTTCCTTCAATTATAGTAGTATTTACTATTCGGAGTATGTTGAATGATAGTCCGATGAGGTTCTCCAAACCATCATGACAGCCGACGTCCGCGAGTGTCCGTTAGATAGTAGCTTCGTCCATCAAACATATTGCTTTTAGGTAATGGTATCGGCTATCGTTGCTAAAACGGTCGTTAGTATTCCGATAATGTAACAGGCTGATGTGGCATCATTGCGATGGAAATAGGCCCCGCGATGGAGTAAGCATGTCTTTGGGGCGTGGTGAGTCAGGTAGATGGACCTAATAGCACTAAAATCTATTGTCCTGTTTTGGTCTAACGTTAAAGACCCTTCGTTGATTAGTAAAGTGATCAGAGGAACTGGCTATTAGACGAGTCAACGGGTAGAATATTAATGTAATGCGGTTTCGCTCAATCTTTTAATAATTTCCTGTTTGATTTGCCTTCTTTCCTGTAAAGCCATCTCGAAGTAATTAAGACACTCATGGAACCCTATGCACGTATCACCAACTGCTCTTAAGCCTCGTTGTTACACGCCTCATCATTGGCTATAAAATCATGAATCGGTCCATCCACTGGCCAATCAAGTTGGTTCATCATGTTCATTTTGAAAAGAAACCCTCGACTGTCTTCCACTATGTTGGAGATGTCTCTCCGTGTCCATCCGAAGCCTCGTAGCAAAGGCTGCTACCGCTCTGTTGCAACTTCAATCTGAGAGTACCATGCCTTTAGTTCGCCGAAAATATCACCTACATGTAACTGGTGTTGCTTTGTGAAAAATGGTAAATCTGTTGAAACCAAGTTTCCCAACGACAAAGTAGACGAAAATTTCTGCCACAAAACTTCGTTCAGATCATGAAAGGGAAAACGCCTCCTCCTGCCAATTGACGCGGTCAACCAACAAAACGTGCACTCATCAGTTCGCTCCAAGCAACGTTCAGACACATTCTCTGTATACATCTGAGGTGCGTTTGAAAAAAAAACCTTTCCTTGTTCTCTACAATATACAGCAGTGTTTACCATTCTTCACAGTTTGAATCCCAGTTTATTCCAAGCTTCCTTTGAACTTGTTTAAAAAACAAATGTAATGTTATCTTCCTGAAATTAACACCTCGAATGTTTCTTTTAGATTTAACCTTTCTCTTTGAACGCCTGGGTTGCCTGAAATTCCGTTCTTCCAAAAGGTGCAGCTCTTGACTTTCAAACGTATAATTCGCCCACAGTTAGCACTTGTTTTTTGATGCTAAACATCAGTTCTCATTCACACTTCTCGAAACGCCTGCTGAAAGATTGGCCGTCCATGTAGGCTACTGTAGTTGCGCGGATTGTCTAATGTTCTCAGCTCAGCTCGTGTTTATGAAGATGCCAAGGCTATGCCTTCTGTTGACAACGAACCAAAATAGTTGTTTTGTTCGAATAGGAAGTCCCCAGAGGAGAAATACGTACACTTGCATGACATCCATGAAGGCTTGCTTCTTTCCTGCGGGTTGGAAAGGATATACTACTTGTTAAAACATTGACTTATGTATCTCTCTATCGTTTTAATCTAGGGAAAATACGTGTGTAAATATTGTAACTTAGAGAGCTGCGTTCCATCCGCGAGGAAAGGCACCCACAAAGGCACTCCTCAAATGTCTCTGAGCCATCTTCAGTGTGGTGAATGCTAGTCAAGAGCACACAGTTAGATTCGTTTCCTTTTCATCCTTCCTTCTCTCCCGTTGAAGTCTACAATCCATTGTTTCCCGAGCTCGCTGTACCAATAGTTCCATTCCGCATGGCGCCTAAGCGGAACAATGCGGCTCCACGACTTGTGGGCATGCACAAACATGACGGAGGAAAGGTACATCAGTTTGATTGATTCCATTGACGCAAATTGTCACTTCTATTAATAATGCAACATGTAAGAACCGCATCACAGCCTTTCTGCAAATTAACCGATTGACAATGAGCCCTGAAGAGAGAGTAGCATGCCGCTAGACGATGTTCGGTGAAGCTGATGTCAACGATGCCTGGCAACAGGTATTCTGTAACGGCATTGTGAACAGTCTTCATTCTTAGCCCTAGGGAGGAGGCTCTCTTTGCCTATCCGGAGTAAAAAGGTTTAATCCGCAACTGCAACATTTGATATCACTATAGCGTATCTACAGTTGACCATATAATACAACAAACAGCTAGAAGTTGGGCGTTTCAGACCAAAGACCTGTTTGGACAAACCTTTGTCCTCACAAAGCGTACGTCAACTCCCAAGGTCTCAACATTTTTTGACAAACATCAGGAAAAAAATATGAACAGTTCTCCCTTTGCAGGCAATTTGTGTAGGTCAACGAATTATGCCACCACCATAACCCATTGTAGAATGCACTGTACGCCATCAGTACATCGCACTGTACGTTACGGATTGGTGTGTGCATAGCCATTGATAGGCACAACACAACTACATTAAATCTCGACTTTGTCCTTGGACTACATGTATGGAAAAAAATCCACTGCGGTAGGCTTTGAGGTACCCAATAATGTTTAGTCACTGTAACTTGAGGGTACACAAATGACAAGTCAAATTGATTTTAGCAGAGTGTAGATTATTGTTTAGCAGTGAATTTGATTTCTCTTGCCGCGATTTGACAGGCGAATACTTGACTAGAATGTTAATGTGTTCTCAGCCCGAAGACTAATTGATATCTCCCATTGCCGAGAATCTTGAAAAACATTACAACAATCGATTTTCTGTAATGCATTGCTGGCAATACGTCTGGTGGTACCATTGAGTATGGTATGGACGTGTGGAACTTCTAAAACTTGTATTATTGCCTTGCTTCAGTGTATGTCCGGTGTGATCTTCAATGATATCCGAATGAAATCGAGTCAGGACATGCGCCAGAGATTAAAGGCCGCTACATACGTGTCCGAATTCCGATGCGAATTTTCGACGATGCGGCCATTTAGGCCTTGGAGGCAACGCGACTGAACTGCCCAACGCTGCTGAACGCACAGATGTGTGGCGGACGTAACTTCATCCGTCTTCTGGACACCCACGGCGAAGAGTCAAAGATATTCTGAACCGTCTTCTCGAAAAGTGGGATTGAAAATGGCTGTCCAGCATAAACCCTTGCATAAGTTTTTTTCTCGAATCTTTTTCTGATTCTCAATAACCCAAGGCCAGTCAGATAGAGTCCCCGTATTACACGTGTGTGTGAATAGCACAAAGACAAGATTACCGTGCCTGATATCCGACTCGCCGACAAATCCACCTACCGATACTTCGATACTTCACCTTTACCAATCCGTACCCAAGTGAGTCTTGTGGGCGATATGTCAACTCACTATTTAGATGCCAAGGCGGTGGTAATGACGAAGTAATGGTGATACAAGCTAATCATTGAGAAGGATATCAGACATATGAATTAGTCGCCTTCTATAACGAAACAACATATCACTTTTACAAAAATGAATTAATTGGGTGTATCGAGTCGTATCTGTGAGTGTAACTTTCATTACCAGAATGAAATGGGTTTTAATTGCCAAACGTATGCTTGTGGGTGGTGAGAAGGAAAACGTATGTGTTTAAATATGTATGTGTACGTGTTAGTTTTCTAGTGTACACGTACTACATGTCATTCTTCTTGATTGGAGTGAACTACTGTCGTGTGTATTCAAGTGCGTTGAAAAGGAATCGCAAGTAGAGTTGCCGGTGATGTTGTTAGCTAAACTGATGGCGTGAAAAACCATGATGGGGTTACCCCTAGTGACTGGCATGACTGGTTACTCTACGTTTTCTATGACCAAATGCCACTTCATGCGCCCAAAGATGCACAATTTCCGTTCAATCCTAGGTTTTATACTCTGTTGGCAATAACTTTTGTGTACTGAATCATGCTGCAGCCTTTAAAACAGCCTCCATAAAAAAGCCACTTTGCAGACAACGGCCGGAATCCTGTTTAATTTGTCAAGTAATCAAATTTTCGACCCCAGTCGGGGTCTTCCTCCGGTACTTTCTAGTCCAGCTGCCAGAAGTGTAATGAAGCTCGACTAGAAAGTACCTGAGGAAGACCCCGGTTGGGGTCGAAAATTTGCGAAACTTGGAGACGACGTTTCCTTTTATATCACTCTGTGTGTCGTTCTTTGTGCTTTCTGTTGGATATCTAAGTAATCAAGGGAGAGAAAGCTCCAACGTGACCCGAAAAACTTCTTTGTTTGTTGGGTCAACCAACATTTCTCTGCTGACAAATTTCTTTCTTGCAAAAATGTACTGCCTGACGTGCAGCAGCATCGCAAATTTTGATATGTTGTCACATTTTAGGAAACCCGCGGTAGATTGGCCTTCCCAGGTGAGGTTAATCAGTTCGTCAAAAACGGTGTCATGTCCATATTGTACCTTGAGATTCTGATGAAAAATTTGTTATTCTGCGTCCATTATCGATGGCGAACGATGTCAGTCCAGTTCTTTGTCAGACCGGTGTCTAATCAAGCAGTACAAGTCCGCTATGCATTCATCCTTATATCGTCTACAGTAGCACAAAGGCAGCCACTCCGCCACTCACAGATGAAAAATTTCAAAACAAGTTGCTTGCAGATTTGTCGAAGATTGAAGCAGATTCGTTCAATTCAAGTTTCCCAAGTGATTCATTCACAACAATGACACTGAAAAAGCCGATCCGATCTGTGCAGAGCAATTTATAATCCATCCCCTTTGGGATGATATTCGCGAACCGTCTCCTAAATTGGTGGTTTGAGAACAGCTTCTCCCAGAGCCCCGTGGTAAAAAGTACATTCAATGAAAACTAACGCTATTGTATCAAGTTTGCTTTTGTTGGCATGGAGTCGGTTAAATGTTAAAAAGGCTGAAGTTTACTCTTTTAACGACTTCAACTTCTTTGGTGGAATTTTTTCATTAGATGTGAAAAAGTATACCCGATCGATACCTTTAACGGCGAATCCTTTGGCGATGACATGAAAATGCATACACTTGCTGAAAGATTTATATCGACTCCGTGGTTTAGTGAACTTATAGGCTGTGGTACCATTGAGTATGGTATGGACGTGTGGAACTTCTAAAACTTGTATTATTGCCTTGCTTCAGTGTATGTCCGGTGTGATCTTCAATGAAATCCGAATGAAATCGAGTCAGGACATGCGCCAGAGATTAAAGGCCGCTACATACGTGTCCGAGTTGCGATGCGAATTTTCGACGATGCGGCCATTTAGGCCTTGGAGGCAACGCGACTGAACTGCCCAACGCTGTTGAACGCACAGGTGTGTGGCGGACGTAACTTCATCCGTCTTCTGGACACCCACGGCAAAGAGTCAAAGATATTCTGAGCCGTCTTCTCGAAAAGTGGGATTGAAAATGGCTGTCCAGCATAAACCCTTGCATAAGTTTTTTTCTCGAATCTTTTACTGATTCTCAATAACCCAAGGCCAGTCAGATAGAGTCCCCGTATTACACGTGTGTGTGTGTGAATAGCACGAAGACAAAGATTTCAACGTGCCTGATATCCGACTCGTCGACAAATCCACCTACCGATACTTCGATACTTCACCTTTACCAATCCGTACCCAAGTGAGTCTTGTGGGCGATATGTCAACTCACTATTTAGATAATACCAAGGCGGCGGTAATGACGAAGTAATGGTGATACAAGCTAATCATTGAGAAGGATATCAGACATATGAATTAGTCGCCTTCGATAACGAAACAACATATCACTTTTACAAAAATGAATTAATTGGTTGTATCGAGTCGTATCTGTGAGTGTAACTTTCGTTACCAGAATGAAATGGGTTTTAATTGCCAAACGTATGCTTGTGGGTGGTGAGAAGGAAAACGTATGTGTTTAAATATGTATGTGTATGTGTACGTGTTAGTTTTCTAGTGTACACGTACTACATGTCATTCTTCTTGATTGGAGTGAACTACTGTCGTGTATATTCAAGTACGTTGAAAAGGAATCGCAAGTAGAGTTGCCGGTGAAGTTGTTAGCTAAACTGCAATGGCGTAAAAAAACATGGGGTTATCCGTCGTGACTGGTTACTCTACGTTTTCTATGACCAAATGCCACTTCATGCACCCAAAGATGGACAATTTCTGTTCAACCTAGGTTCTGTACTCTGTTGGCAATGTCTTTTGGGTAATGAATCATTGTGCAGCCTTTAAAACAGCCTCCATGTCACTTTGCAGACCACGGCCGGAGTCCTGTTTAATTTGTCTAAAAATTAATCAAATTTACGACGCCAGCCGGAGTCTTCCTCAGGCACTTTCTAGTCGAGCTACCAGAAGTGTAATGAAGCTCGACTAGAAAGTGCCTGAGGAAGACGCCAGTTGGGGTCGAAAATTCGCGAAACTTGGAGACGACGTTTCCTTTTTAATCATTTTGTGTGTCGTTCTTTGTGCTTTCTGTTGGATATCTAAGTAATTAAGGGAGAGAAAGCTTCAACATGATCCGAAGAACGTGCTTTCTGTTGGATATCTAAATAATCAAGGGAGAGAAAGCTCCAACATGACCCGAAGAACTTCTTTGTTGGGTCGACCAACATTTCTCTGCTGGCATATTTCTTTCTTGCTAAAAATGAACTGCCTGACATGCAGCATCATCGCAAATTTTGACATGTTGTCACATTTTACGAAACCCGCGGTAGATTGGCCTTCCCAGATGAGGTTAATCAATTCGTCAAAACGGTGTCATGTCCATATTGTACCTTGAGATTCTGATGAAAAATTTGTTATTCTGCGCCCATTATCGATGGCGAACGATGTCAGTCCAGTTCTTTGTCAGACCGGTGTCTAATCAAGCAGTACAAGTCCGCTATGCATTCATCGTTATATCGTCTACAGTAGCACAAAGGCAGCCACTCCGCCACTCACAGATGAAAAATTTCAAAACAAGTTGCTTGCAGATTTGTCGAAGATTGAAGCAGATTCGTTCAATTCGAGTTTCCCAAGTGATTCATTCACAACAATGACACTGAAAAAGCCGATCCGATCTGTGCAGAGCAATTTATAATCCATCCCCTTTGGGATGATATTCGCGAACCGTCTCCTAAATTGGTGGTTTGAGAACAGCTTCTCCCAGAGCCCCCGTGGTAAAAAGTACATTCAATGAAAACTAACGCTATTGTATCAAGTTTGCTTTTGTTGGCATGGAGTCGGTTAAATGTTAAAAAGGCTGAAGTTTACTCTTTTAACGACTTCAACTTCTTTGGTGGAATTTTTTCATTAGATGTGAAAAAGTATACCCGATCGATGCCTTTAACGGCGAATCCTTTGGCGATGACATGAAAATGCATACACTTGCTGAAAGATTTATATCGACTCCGTGGTTTAGTGAACTTATAGGCACAAAAAGTGGCTTGATAAAGGAGATTCAAGCTTTAGATCCAGCACTTAAGAACATTTGCCACCATTAAAAGAATTGCTTAAGAGCGAATCATACTGATTTGGCCGTCCATCAATTCTGAAGTCGAGGTTTGGTTATTCATGGAGCCCTTTCCTCAGTATATCAACATTAACAACACGATTTTCCTCTTAACTTGATAAAGCTGGCACACGAAACTTACGTGCTGGTGACTGGCGTGTCTCGTGTTTATGGCGCGACGGCCATGCTATTCTTAACTAGACTTCAAAGGATTTGGAAATTAACAACTCAATTATCTTTGTTTTTCTTTGATTTGGTAGAAACAACGCGGTAAGTAACCATCGTCACGCGAGTCTACGCACAGGTAGTTCTTAAAGCAATTATCCTGTCTTATAAAGTTACCTTTGTGGTATCAGAAGAAGACATGACTACGATATATCTGGGAGTTTTTCTGACTCAGTCATGGCACTAGGTTTGGCCTAGCATGGCTAGCTGTTCGATCTAGGTATCACCAAAAGCTTTTGAACGAGCTTAGAATGACTTCATCCCTATTTTGACCTTCTTATTCCATCCATGGTGAATGCCGATAAAATTGACGCCAAAATGGAAGCCAGAACTGGTATTTTGAATATTGCAATGCAGCGATCATCACGATAAAAAACCATAACAAGCATACCTCAAGTTGCTACATTCCCATTCTTCTTTGGCATTTACTCAAGCCGGCTGTATCCATGCGAATCTTTCTTAAACAACTCTGATTTCACTCGCGTGACGTTCATGTATAGGCCTACTGAGGGAGAAAGAACCCAACCTACAGTCTCTCCGCCCTTTCTTCGCAACCTTAAACGTGTATTATTGGCTTTGTCGGCAGTAAAAACTCCGCAGTCGAGGATGTGGAGACCACAATTCTGTCGCGTGAGTTAGTCTGGCCATCAACATGACGGACGCCTCAGCTAAATATAACTGACCGCTGGACGTCCCCTTGCCAACAACAACAAACTGGACGTGATGCACGGTCACTTTTCATAGTTCATGTCTCCAAACTGACAAGCTACTTTCACCATTGTCTTACGCGGGGATAAGGAAGCATTTACCTTCATATACCTTTGACAAGTTGCCGTCAGAAACTGTCATGGCATGTTAAGATTGTGTAGTTTGGGTGCTCTGATAACATCGGTAGGGTATGACTCAACGACGTAATAGCCAATTAATAAACACAGAGGTAGGTAAAGCGAAGAAATGTACAATTAAGACGTTTCTACAAGATTAATTCCAGATCTATCGTTCTTCTCATTGCTAACCTTAGCGCGGAACCNTCTGTACTTTTTTACAGATCGATCTGTGGTTACCAGCTCACGTCTGTATATTTTTACAGATATCTCCGTAATTACAGACCGCAGGTCTGTAATTTTACAGAAGGTTCGGGAAACTGCTTCACCAGCATTTTCTGTTGTAACTGATACATGCCTGTAAAAATACAAAGTCACAATCTATGGAGCACCTGTGTACCAAGTTGGTTGTCCTAGGCCCAACTGTTATGAAACGTGCCCAGCTAACCGGCGACACACGACGGACACTGTGTCATGACTACAGCTCACCACCAGTAGCTAAAATAAAAATGCCACTTGGAAATTGGCCTGTAGGAAAGTCATGTGTTATCTCACCAGTCAGCAGCATGACGCACAGGCATGACAGGCCCTTGGCCTTGTCTGGTCGGTTGGGGTTGATTTAGGGCCTAGCCTACCCAGAAAGGTTGGCAATAAACATACAACACTGTGCTATGTCTATGGGCCTAGGCCTAACCGCATTGAACGGTGCTGCCGAAATCGTATTCGACACAGACGGTGCTCCGAGTTGGCCGTTTTTACCACACATGCACATAACGGGGCGGGGGGGGGGGGGGTAAGAGATTCCAAGAGGAATCATCGGGGAATATTGCTTTCTTTGCAGATGGAACCGTTCACCAATAATTTTTTTTTGGTTGAACATGGGTGTGATACAAACTTATCAAATTTTGTGATGGCATGCATGATGTATGACGAATACTGACTGTGACAAATACCTCCATGTACTTGTAACCGGGGGAAGGAAGGTTTTGGAGGTCCAAATCGATCGACAGCAGAGAAGGATAGTGCTGTTTCGGAAGAAATCATTTCAATGGGGAACTTATAGGTAACTGTTTGGGTAGATGATACGAATTTATAGGGTATAAGACGCATCTTATTGAAAAACTCGAGGATATCATGGTTTTCAACGAATCCTAAATTCTCAATCATCAGCATCTCACAGGCTAATGAAGTACATGTAAGTTTCAAATTTTAAATTGGTCCCTTCCCTAATGACCATCTGTCTAGAAAACTTTACCAAGGCTAATCAAGATAAACTAGGAACTAAAGCATCATTTCGCTGTTTAAATCAAACAGTTTAATAAGCATTTCATTGGATCTGGATTTATTTTATCCACATTTAGGGGTAAGTTCGGCAATGTATTGGTGACTGTGACATTTGGGTTGTTAGTACAGGGTGATAAATTGCTGTATCATTTGTCACTGTCGGACGTGCAATTATTCTGGACAAGGGAAAGGCGCTGGTGAGATGTCACCAAGACATGTTGAATGATAGGAAAGATAAATAGCCTTTAAAGTAGAAATTCTCAAATACATACAGACAAATTTGTCAATAAAAGTCTCTTTGCTCGTCTGGCGTTTTCTGTTGCCATGTTTGTCGCTATAGTTGCTACAAAAAATGACTTCTCTTCAACTAGTCTGTAACTATAGTGTACTATACTTTAATGTAGAGAAGTGAGGGATGAAATAAAGAAGTATAACTACAATATAGATGTTTTTAAGTTACTTTACTCTATTGTCTTCAACTAGAGGCCTGGAGTGAATGTATGAAATAAAGAGCTGACACAGAAGTACATTGCATATTGTGGATAAAAAATAACTGACTTTTTCTTTTTTACATCAACGTTGCATCACCAGTCTGTCGTGCGATAACGAGGCTGCAAGATTCGCACCTTCCACACAGCGGAGAGTTTACATAAATGACGTCATCTTGAAAGGAGCTGTGAGGTTACAAAAATGATCTTCTTCGCCACTTTCAAATCATTATTAGTTTCATAATCTATCTGAAAATACCAAACGTGACACACGCAATGATTAAACTCCATTCTGCTGTTCGGGGCATGTTCAAATTAACTAAATTAAGAAGTATTTTCAACCTAGTGAAAGCGAGTCATACCAAGGATGACAAAAGGTCCTTCCTAACCCTTTGATGGGATCGCTTTTTCCGCGCTGTTCTTAGGGCCTACATCATCCATAGAAATGAGATACAGATGCGTGCACAGGTTTACATCTTTTGAAAGAGGAGTGCTGTTTCATAAGAACGACATTGGGAGTGCCGGAGCTTTTGCTGAAGACATTTACCGAAGTGCTTCATTCAAAAGGGAAGGGGTGTCAAGGGAGAAGTCGCGATGCATACATACGGGGTGCTTGAGTGAGTATAATGTTGTTGGCATTTCGATCAATGCCATTCGTACCAGGCCGAAAGGTCTGCAAAGGGCAAGTAAAAGACCCCATCCGAGTGCAGAACAAGATTAGCTTGAGATGGCTTCTTCCATACTTACAGCACCAATAATGCTTTGCTTTCTGTTCCGATGGAAAAATCCAATACAATTGCTGCACTGAACTAGCTAATCTGACATCGCGAATGCTGGTCATGTGGTCTCGTCGTCGCGATAACTCAAACCAAGTTTAGAAATATCTACAAAGCGCAAATCACTACTATTTCTTCCCTTTAAAGATGTGTTTCTTTGCCAAATCACCGCTGCGTCCCCTTGGTGTTAGGATTAGCTTGATGGATACCCTTCGCATCAGATGAAACTGCCTATTGCGTGGGCAACAAATGAGATGGGCAAATTACATGTCTGTGTTCGCTTTTTTTCTCTACCGCGTCCCTAAACTAAGGGAAATGTCACTTTGATCTATTCTGAGAAGATGCCTTGTTGTTTATGGAAGCCAACACCATATTTTTGCCGAATATTCATGGTGTTGCCTTGCAGCAAACGACATAAGGCGTTGCTGAGAAGTGAGTTGTACTGCATGGCTGCTCATGGGACATGGCACTTCATTTCGAGCGGTCTGGACTTGTTTATACTAAAGCAACGAGACCAGGGCCATATTCACGAAGCCTTCGCAACGTTGCGTGCATGCAAGTCTATTGTTTGGCTGAAGATGCCCTATTGTTCACTGACTGCCTTACAATATAGATTTGCGTGCAGGCAAAGTTGCGAATATGGCCCCAGATACGGAAGTACAGCTCAAATCGATCAACTATTCGATGGTGCGACCCGTGGTCCAGTTGCCATCGTACTTCACTGCTGAAGACGAGTGTGTTTGACAACACATGTACAGAAGGAACGATCTGTGTATTAATGCAGGTGACTCAAATACCCAAAGAATGCCTGCAAAGGCATCTGTCCGCGTACGAAATGATAAACGGGCTAACATGGGTGTTTGTACACCTTTTTTCACCCCGGTGGCAATAGTTTAAACAGAGCAAACCATCTTGGGTGTGATTGAACACCTAAAATGCAGCAACAGTTTTGACGAGTCTTTTGGGACACATAACAGCAAAACGTACAGTTTATATACACATCAATCATCATCACTAAAGCGTTCGGGCTATTTGAATTCCTGGAGTCGCGGCTTGTTTCGGCAAATACGGTAGTTGGTGATCGAAGATCCACACACATCCACTCCTACATGTACATGTACTCTACCTTTGTTTGAAGTTGGAAAATGGTAAAAACGTGGAACGTAAGGTCCACATCCGTCGGCCTTCGGAATATGAGTAGAGCGTTGTCCGAAGGTGAAGTGAACGTTGCCATTCCTTGACAAGTCAAGTTCTGGAAAATTCCGACCGCCACTCTCGACCTTTACGGTAAACTGCGTCGTTCCGCTGAGAGATAATTGTAAGCAAGGATGCTGATTGGTCGATGTGGTAATTACGGTCGCCATGATGCCAATGATTGTCGAACAAATTAAACGAGATCAAGATTATCGACTGTGAATAATTTTCGATTAGGAAAGAATTGAAATGACAAACCGATGTTCAGTCAATGTTTTGACACCGACTTTACTCACTCCTTTGTTCTTGTCGTTCGCTTCCTGTGTCTTAACACTACGCGACAGGCGGAAGTACGCACAATTGCTTCTGCCGTGATACATGTAAACAATCGTGCCTATTGGTTATCTCACGGGGGAGAAATGGGCCAATGGAAGCATGCCGTCATCGTGTCGAACAATGGCGGCTATTGGTTATCTCATGGGCAGAAATGAGCCAATGTATTATGCCTGCTTCGTTCCGCGTCATCGTGACGAACGATAGTGCCTATTGGTTATCTCATGGGCAGAAATGGGCCAATGGAATCATGCCTGCTTCGTTTCGCGTCATCGTGACGAACAATGGTGCCTATTGGTTATCTCATGGGCAGAAAATGGGCCAATGGAATGTCATGCCTCCTTGGTTCATTTGTCATCGTGACGAACAATGGTGCCAATTATTGGTTATCTCATGGGCAGAAATGGACCAATAGAATCATGCTTGGCTGGTTCCTCTGTCATCGTGACGAACAATGGTGCCTATTGGTTATCTCACTGGCAGAAATGGACCAATAAAATCATGCTATTGTGAGTTATGATGACGGAGGAACGAATTGGCAAGTAGGTAATATTCCCTTGACGGTTGTCCTAGGCCGTTCAGTTTGTGAGAGAAAAAATGACCTTTTATGAGTAATGGGGATTCGTGTAGATGACTGTGGTTAACGTGGCCAGACACAGGATGCACTCCCTGCCCTTGCTATCACACCTAGAGCAAGCATCATTACCTCTGATATAATAGGAAGGATGTGAAATCACCTGATTGTCATTGCTAATGTTTAACCGACCATTTCATTGAAGCTCGTAAATCTGCTAAATAATTGGTTTCCTTTCCACTTGGCCTGTGGTTGATCGTTTTATGCATAGTCTGTTGCTTCCCTTGCCCCATTTAATAGGTATGGGGTGGAGCCCTGGCTATGGAACTATAGATAAGGCATGTAAAGTGCACAGTGTGTAGGTTTTATGGTGATCTGCAAGTGAATTTATAGCTCTGTCAGTTGAGTGGCCTCTCCGATATTGCTTACATTGCTGGAACATGGAGAACCTTGCTTCTGAACAAGAAGAACACAAATTTTTAAGTGTTACCATGAAGGCAAACGACTTAATTCCCTCAACATGTCCTTATGCAAGCTATGGCCTTGCAGCTTCTGAGGTTACTGCCGATGTGGTATTTAAAATGTTGCTGACCAATGAACATTTTTTTCCTCGGAGGCAGTTCTGCTATGATGAGAATGTTGGTGGAACGCTACACGCTGCAAAAAGTGCCTTCAGTTTTTTTTCAGTCAGGTACTTTTTCTGTTTGTCGCGCTCGTCGACAGTTTGTCTTCGCTGTTTGCAAACCATCAGCCATCCACTCGTGCATGGCACTGTAACCTCTCTGAGACATCTTTGCGGAGAAATTCACTTCAGATCAATAATTCAAACAGCGGGAACGCATAAGAAGTCAAAGGCTGTTAATAGCTCAAGCAACGAAAGTGCCACATTCTCATTTGTGATTAAAGGGAAGTGCTATAAATGTCATGGGACGGTAATTCTGCTGAAGACATCGTCCAGTGAATGGGGCAGAATTTCACCAAGGATGGGGTAGAATTTTTGTACATATATCTATGTTGAAGTCTCATTATTTGTCTTATTAGGTAGTTACTTTTTTATCATTGCAGCCACCAAGATTGTTATCGGTGCCTGGTCATCACACCCCAACACAAGAACGTCTTACAGTACAAAGAGAGTAAGTAATGTTATTAAAAATATACTGTAGTTTCACATCTGAGAGGTCAGCCACCAATTTTCGGGCTCATCCCACTAATTCTGACACCTTCGTAGAGGAGAACTGCACTGAGTGGACTAATGGACGGCACATTTTGGGCCTTCTATACAGGGCCCATGCTGTACGGTTATGTTGCCAATTTAGCCATAGTCAAGAGTTCCAATTGATCAGCCTACTGCTGGACTATACCAATCTGGCAATGCATTTATCCTGTTTTTTTTTCTGCGCCCAACGCCACTTTATTTGGAACAGCAAACAAAAATGAACATCGATACTTCTTTGATGAGCTTGGTTAGGAAGAATTGGCTAAGACAATCTCACCATCTGTCAAAGAGGATTGAAGCAGAATCCAACGACATCCCCTATCAGCCCAACAACTCTCTCTAGCTGTCACCCTTTTTCGTCTTTCATTGGACTGCCATCGCATTGTCTTATCTAAGCCTATCCACACCTTCGAGCAGTAACCGCACCTGGGACAAAAAAGCTGTGATCTCTATGAGATATACATGCTAATTGCAGCCATTCATTTGGTATCCATGGCAACAGATGAGGATGCCGTATCGTGGTTCTAACCTGTCTACTCTCATCGAAGTTTCATTACAATCTAATGAGAATGCAGCAAGCCTATAAAGTTACCTTTGTGGTATCAGAAGAAGACATGACTACGATATATCTGGGAGTTTTTCTGACTCAGTCATGGCACTAGGTTTGGCCTAGCTGTTCGATCTGGGTATCACCAAAAGCTTTTGAACGAGCTTAGAATGACTTCATCCCTATTTAGACCTTCTTATTCCTTCCATGGTGAATGCCGATAAAATTGACGCCAAGAAGATGGAAGCCAGAACTGGTATTTTGAATATTGCAATGCAGCGATCATCACGATAAAAAACCATGACAAGCATACCTCAAGTTGCTACATTCCCATTCTTCTTTGGCATTTACTCAAGCCGGCTGTATCCATGCGGATCTTTCTTAAACAACTCTGATTTCACTCGCGTGACGTTCATGTATAGGCCTACTGAGGGAGAAAGAACCCAACCTACAGTCTCTCCGCCCTTTCTTCGCAACCTTAAACGTGTATTATTGGCTCTGTCGGCAGTAAAAACTCCACAGTCGAGGATGTGGAGCCCACAATTCTGTCGCGTGAGTTAGTCTGGCCATCAACATGACGGACGCCTGAGCTAAATATAACTGACCGCTGGACGTCCCCTTGCCAACACTGTTAAAAAAATGTCGGTAATTTTACAGAAAATGCTGGTGAAGCAGTTTCCCGACGTCTGTAATTTTTTTACAGAGGGGTCTGTAGTTACAGTTCATACCTGTATTTTNCTACATTTAGGGCCTACCCAGAAAGGTTGGCAATAAACATACAACACTGTGCTATATGTCTATGGGCCTAGGCCTAACCGCATTGAACGGTGCTGCCGAAATCGTCTTCGACACAGACGGTGCTCCGAGTTGGCCGTTTTTACCACACATGCACATAACGGGCGGGGGGAGGCTTCCCAGTGTGTGCTAACACTAACAACTAACCGTTTTAATCAACCTAACCCTACGCCTAACGCAAATAGACAAGGGCCTGTTGATAGTGAATCCGGCCTACATACGCACATGGTGTACAAGTACCAAGCCAAGGCCTAGGCCTAGGGAGGATACGCCGTTAGGCCTAATCTTGTCAAAATGTTAATGACAGTTTTCTTACTGTATACCAAAAAGAACACCCATCGTGAATAAATACGGTCATCTGGATGCTCTTCTATATCTCATGCACAAGTAGAGCTTAGATGATTTTGTTGATGCTTTTCATATACTTAGATTTTGTCGGATTTAAACCTTCATATTTGGAATGCCAGCAAAGTCTACGACAAAATGGCTGCTCTAGAAAAAACCCGGATACGTTGAAAAAATCGGTACTTTTACATGAACCCTGTGAATTTACAGATCCTAACAGAAAACGAAAATTAATAGGTACTTCTTGCAGGAAATCTCTGTAAATCTACTGTAGTTATCAATTCAATATCACAGTTATCTGTACTTTTACATGTCCGTTCGGAAAACCACCGATTTTTCCTGTTATGGGACAGTTTGTCGGTAGATTGACAGAAAACTTTACTTTATAAAGAATTCTGCTGTAATTTTACCGGTAAACGAAAATTTAATCGGCACATCTCCCACAGGAAATTTCTGTAATTCTACTGTTATTAGTGACACTGCAGCTATCTGTACTTTTACAGATGCATATCTGTATTTTTACTTGTACCTTCCGTATTTAATACAGTAATCAGTAACCCCACCGGTTTTCCTTGTAACTGGACAGTTTGTTGGTAGATTAACAGAAAAAACTTACTTGTAATCTATTCTGCTGTAATTCTACAGACAACTCTGTTATTTCATGGTTTTACAGAAGAAGTCTGTATCTTTTCACAGAAAATCTCTGTAGATTTAATGCCATTTTTAACAGTGAACAACAACAAACTGGACGTGATGCACGGTCACTTTTCATAGTTCATGTCTCCAAACTGACAAGCTACTTTCACCATTGTCTTACGCGGGGATAAGGAAGCATTTACCTTCATATACCTTTGACAAGTTGCCGTCAGAAACTGTCATGGCATGTTAAGATTGTGTAGTTTGGGTGCTCTGATACCATCGGTAGGGTATGACTCAACGACGTAATAGCCAATTAATAAACACAGAGGTAGGTAAAGCGAAGAAATGTACAATTAAGACGTTTCTACAAGATTAATTCCAGATCTATCGTTCTTCTCATTGCTAACCTTAGCGCGGAACCTTGCCTAATTTGAATTTTAATGTGATAGAGATTGAAGGAGTCGTTTTCTGTTGGAAGGAAAGGAAACATAAAGGAGAAATGAATTTTGAAGAGATTCCAAGAGGAATCATCGGGGAATATTGCTTTCTTTGCAGATGGAACCGTTCACCAATAATTTTTTTTTGATTGAACATGGGTGTGGTACAAACTTATCAAATTTGTGATGGCATGCATGATGTGTGACGAATACTGACTTGACAAATACCTCCATGTACTTGTAACCGGGGGAAGAAAGGTTTTGGAGGTCCAAATCGATCGACAGCAGAGAAGGATAGTGCTGTTTCGGAAGAAATCATTTCAATGGGGAACTTATAGGCAACTGTTTGGGTAGATGACACGAATTTATAGGGTATAAGACACATCTTATTGAAAAACTCGAGGATATCATGGTTTTCAACGAATCCTAAATTCTCCATCATCAGCATCTCACAGGCTAATGAAGTAAGTTTCAAATTTTAAATTGGTCCCTTCCCTAATGACCATCTGTCTAGTAAACTTTACCAAGGCTAATCAAGATAAACTAGGAACTAAAGCATCATTTCGCTGTTTAAATCAAACAGTTTAATAAGCATTTCATTGGATCTGGATTTATTTTATCCACATTTAGGGGTAAGTTCGGCAATGTATTGGTGACTGTGACATTTGGGTTGTTAGTACAGGGTGATAAATTGCTGTATCATTTGTCACTGTCGGACGTGCAATTATTCTGGACAAGGGAAAGGCGCTGGTGAGATGTCACCAAGACATGTTGAATGATAGGAAAGATAAATAGCCTTTAAAGTAGAAGAAATTCTCAAATACATACAGACAAATTTGTCAATAAAAGTCTCTTTGCTCGTCTGGCGTTTTCTGTTGCCATGTTTGTCGCCCGCTGCTACAAAAAATGACGTCTCCTTAACTTATCTGTAACTATATTGTACAGTACTTTACTGTAGAGGAGTGATTGGAAGGAATAAAAAAGTATAACTAGCCTACAGTATATAGATGTTTGCAAGTTACTTTACTCTATGTCTTCAACTAGAGGCCTGGAATGAATGGATGAAATAAAGAGCTGACAAAGAACTACATCGCATATTTGTGGATAAAAAAATAACTGACATTTTCTTTTTTTACATCAACGTCGCATCACGTACATGTATCATCACCAGTCTGTCGTGCGATAACGAGGCTGCAAGATTCGCACCTTCCACACAGCGGAGACTTTATAGATGACGTCATCTTGAAAGGAGCTGTGAGGTTACAAAAATGATCTTCTTCGCCACTTTCAAATCATTATTAGTTTCATAATCTATCCGAAAATACCAAACGTGACACACGCAATGATTAAAATCCATTCTGCTGTTCGGGGCATGTTCAAATTAACTAAATTAAGAAGTATTTTCAACCTAGTGAAAGCGAGTCATACCAAGGATGACAAAAGGGTCTTTTGTCGCTACGAAACGTGATTCTGGGCTGATATTTGCAGAATTTGAAAAGATAACACGTCGAACATTTACAATAGTATACTTTTTAATTGTTCTACTTGTCTGGAAATAGGATGTGATGTCAATGAATCATCGTCTACATTGTTCAAACGTCAAACAAGTGTACTTACATGGAGCAAAGTTCGGAATTTCGCCCCACTTGTTTGAGATGAGTATCGAGAACGCCCTTCCTAACCCTTTGATGGGATCGCTTTTTCCGCGCTGTTCTTAGGGCCTACATCATCCATAGAAATGAGATACAGATGCGTGCACAGGTTAACATCTTTTGAAAGAGGAGTGCTGTTTTATAAGAACGACATTGGGAGTGTCGGGGGCTTTTGCTGAAGACATTTACCGAAGTGCTTCATTTAAAAGGGAAGGGGTGGCAAGGGAGAAGTCGCGATGCATATATACGGGGTGCTTGAGTGAGTATAATGTTGTTGGCATTTCGATCAATGCCATTCGTACCAGGCCGAAAGGTCTGCAAAGGGCAAGTAAAAGACCCCATCCAAGTGCAGAACAAGATTAGCTTGAGATGGCTTCTTCCATACTTACAGCACCAATAATGCTTTGCTTTCTGTTCCGATGGAAAAATCCAATACAATTGCTGCACTGAACTAGCTAATCTGACAGCACGTATGCTGGTCATGTGGTCTCGTCGTCGCGATAACTCAAACCAAGTTTAGAAATATCTACCAAGTGCAAATCGCTATTATTTCTTCTCTTTAAAGATGTGTTTCTTTGCCAAATCACCGCTGCGTCCCCTTGGTGTTAGGATTAGCTTGATGGATACCCTTCGCATCAGATGAAACTGCCTATTGCGTGGGCAACAAATGAGATGGGCAAATTACATGTCTGTGTTCGCTTTTTTTCTCTACCGCGTCCCTAAACTAAGGGAAATGCCACTTTGATCTATTCTGAGAAGATGCCTTGTTGTTTATGGAAGCCAACACCATATTTTTGCCGAATATTCATGGTTGCCTCGCAGCAAACGACATAAGGCGTTGCTGAGAAGTGAGTTGTACTGCATGGCTGCTCATGGGACATGGCACTTCATTTAGAGCGGTCTGGACTTGAAGCAACGAGACCAGGGCCATATTCACGAAGCCTTCGCAACTTTACGTGCATGCAAGTCTATTGTTTGGCTGAAGATGCCCTATTGTTCACTGACTGCCTTACAATATAGATTTGCGTGCAGGCAAAGTTGCGAATATGGCCCCAGATACGGAAGTACAGCTCAAATCGATCAACTATTCGATGGTGCGACCCGTGGTCCAGTTGCCATCGTACTTTACTGCTGAAGACGAGTGTGTTTGACAACACATGTACAGAAGGAACGATCTGTGTAATGCAGGTGACTCAAATACCCAAAGAATGCCTGCAAAGGCATCTGTCCGCGTACGAAATGATAAACGGGCTAACATGGGTGTTTGTACACCTTTTTTCACCCCGGTGGCAATAGTTTAAACAGAGTAAACCATCTCGGGTGTGATTGAACACCTAAAATGCAGCAACAGTTTTGACGAGTCTTTTGGGACACATAACAGCAAAACGTACAGTTTATATACACATCAATCATCATCACTAAAGCGTTCGCGCTATTTGAATTCCTGGAGTCGCGGCTTGTTTCGGCAAATACGGTAGTTGCAACCTGAACAACAGGGCACAAGCCTCCAAAAAACCTGGTGACGTTGCGTCGGTTTGTGACCCTGACGAACAACAGTCAAATCCGCCATTTTGCGTAGGGTTATGTGATGCGTCGCGCCTCACAGCGCCGGTGTGGAAGAACTACTTCCGCGGTAAAAGTAGTTCTGAAGAAATGACATTTCTCTGATAAATATTTGCTACTTTTATTGTATTTTATGATGATTTCAGATGAAATAATTATATTTAAGTCAATTTATTCGCATATTTACATCAGAAAACCCATAATAGCATATTTTATTGTGTTGGGAATCTGGCAAACGCACAGTGGACGCACAGCATCAGAACAGCGAAATGCATGTCAGTGCACTGTACATTCTGTACTGTATGGCATAATGGCGGGAACCCCGGGGAAATCCCGATTTGGCCGAGCAAAAACGCACAATAACTCGCAAAATCTTAGTAAAATTCACTTTTGCGTGTCATATTGTATTAAATTAACCCAAAACTGCCATCGTTAGGTTCTTTTTCGACACAAAAGTGATGAGTTTCACCGAACTATATCTTCTAGTGGATGAGTCAAAGTAGTCCGAAAGTAGATCCAGGTGGTTCGGTCGCCGCGTCACTATCCCAGCTATAGGTGGGGGCGCAATAAGATATTCAAGATGGCGGCGGTGATTTTTCCTCCGGGACTAAATCCCAAACCCAAGTCTCGCAATATCTCGCGGGATTTGGTCCCGGTGTTCCGGTTGACGGTAGTTGGTGATCGAAGATCTGCACACATCTGCTACTCTACCTTTATTTGAATTTGGAAAATGGTAAAAACATGGAACCTAAGGTCCACATCCATGACATCCGTCAGCCTTCGGACTATGAGTGAAACGTTGTCCGAAGGTGAAGTGAACGTTGCCATTCCTTGACAAGTCAAGTTCTGGAAGAATCCGACCGCCACTCTCGACCTTTACGGTAAACTGCGTCGTTCCGCTGAGAGATAATTGTAAGCAAGCATGCTGATTGGTCGATGTGGTAATTACGGTCGCCATGATGGCAGTGATTGTCGAACAAATTAAACGAGATCAAGATTATCGACTGTGAATAATTTTCGATTAGGAAAGAATTGAAATGACAAACCGATGTTCAGTCAATATTTTGACACCGACTTTACTCACTCCCTTTGTTCTTGTCGTTCGCTTCCTGTGTCTTAACACTACGCGACAGGCGGAAGTACGTACAATTGCTTCCGCCGTGATACATGTAAACAATCGTGCCTATTGGTTATCTCACGGGGAGAAATGGGCCAATGGAACCATGCCGTCATCGTGACGAACAATGGTGCCTGTTGGTTATCTCATGGGCAGAAAATGGGCCAATGGAATGTCATGCCTCCTTGGTTCATTTGTCATCGTGACGAACAATGGTGCCAATTATTGGTTATCTCACTGGCAGAAATGGACCAATAGAATCATGCTTGGCTGGTTCCGCGTCATCGTGACGAACAATGGTGCCTATTGGTTATCTCACTGGCAGAAATGGACCAATAAAATCATGCTATTGTGAGTTATGATGACGGAGGAACGAATAGGCAAGTAGGTAATATTCCCTTGACGGTTGTCCTAGGCCTTTCAGTTTGTGAGAGAAAAAATGGCCTTTTATGAGTAATGGGGATTCGTGTACTGTGGTTAACGTGGCCAGACACAGGATGCACTCCCTGCCCTTGCTATCACACCTAGAGCAAGCATCATTACCTCTGATATAATAGGAAGGTGATGTGAAATCACCTGATTGTCATTGCTAATGTTTAACCGACCATTTCATTGAAGCTCGTAAATCTGCTAAATAATTGGTTTCCTTTCCACTTGGCCTGTGGTTGATCGTTTTATGCATAGTCTGTTGCTTCCCTTGCCCCATTTAATAGGTATGGGGTGGAGCCCTGGCTATGGAACTATAGATAAGGCATGTAAAGTGCACAGTGTGTAGGTTTTATGGTGATCTGCAAGTGAATTTATAGCTCTGTCAGTTGAGTGGCCTCTCCGATATTGCTTACATTGCTGGAACATGGAGAACCTTGCTTCTGAACAAGAAGAACACAAATTTTTAAGTGTTACCATGAAGGCAAAGAACTTAATTCCCTCACCATGTCCTTATGCAAGCTATTGCCTTGCATTAGCTTCTGAGGTAACTGCCGATGTGGTATTTAAAATGTTGCTGACCAATGAACATTTTTTTCCTCGAAGGCAGTTCTGCTATGATGAGAATGTTGCTGGAACGCTACACGCTGCAAAAAGTGCCTTCAGTTTTTTTTCAGTCAGGTACTTTTCTGTTTGTCGCGCTCGTCGACAGTTTGTCTTCGCTGTTTGCAAACCATCAGCCATCCACTCGTGCATGGCACTGTAACCTCTCTGAGACATCTTTGCGTAATTCACTTCAGATCAATAATTCAAACAGCGGGAACGCATAAGAAGTCAAAGGCTGTTAATAGCTCAAGCAACGAAAGTGCCACATTTTCATTTGTGATTAAAGGGAAGTGCTATAAATGTCATGGGACGGTAATTCTGCTGGAGACATCGTCCAGTGAATGGGGCAGAATTTCACCAAGGATGGGGTAGAATTTTTGTACATATATCTATGCTGAAGTCTGATTATTTGTCTTATTAGGTAGTTACTTTTTTATCATTGCAGCCACCAAGATTGTTATCGGTGCCTGGTCATCACACCCCAACACAAGAACGTCTTACAGTACAAAGAGAGTAAGTAATGTTATTAAAAATATACTGTAGTTTCACATCTGAGAGGTCAGCCACCGATTTTCGGGCTCAACCCACTAATTCTGACACCTTCGTAGAGGAGAGCTGCACTGAGTGGCCTAATGGACGGCACATTTTGGGCCTTCTATACAGGGCCCATGCTGTACGGTTATGTTGCCAATTTAACCATGGTCAATAGTTCCAATTGATCAGCCTACTGCTGGACTATACCAATATGGCAATACATTTATCCTGTTTTTTTTCTGCGCCCAACGCCACTTTATTTGGAATAGCAAACAAAAATGAACATCGATACTTCTTTGATGAGCTTGGTTAGGAAGAATTGGCTAAGACAATCTCACCATCTGTCAAAGAGGATTAAAGCGGAATCCAACGACATCCCCTATCAGCCCAACAACTCTCTCTAGCTGTCACCCTTTTTCGCGTTTCATTGGACTGCCATCGCATTGTCTTATCTAAGCCTATCCACACCTTCGAGCAGTAACCGCACCTGGGACAAAAAAGCTGTGATCTCTATGAGATATACATGCTAATTGCAGCCATTCATTTGGTCTCCATGGCAACAGATGAGGATGCCGTATCGTGGTTCTAACCTGTCTACTCTCATCGAAGTTTCATTACAATCTAATGAGAATGCAGCAAGCCTGAATGCCTCGAACATAAATCAGCATGTAACGTTAATTTGAATCACATATATTTTGTTTAAAGGGGTGACACTCCGAGTTAAAAATCCGCTGTCGTTGTTTCAACAGGAAATGTACAACGAATGAAATGCGTTAAATATAGATCAGCATTTCAACCCAAGAGCCCAGTGATTGTGAGCTTTACATCAAATGTACCGGTACAATTATTGAAAATTTACCCACACACATCAATATTTTGTTGAATCGCCTTTTATCATCCTTTGAATTGAGACATGATTCTCTCGCATCTCTGTAGATCAGATCTGCCGTTCGATGGCAGAATTCAGTGGGGATGTGGTTGAATAAAGTAACAGCTGCATCGTGTACTACCAAGTACACTGTAACCGTGGTGCCTTGTAACTTGTTCCTTTGCAAGGGCAAGTAAAAGACCCCATCCAACATGAGTAGATTGCAATATGCTTTGGCCTCGGCCCTGACATGCCTGATGGAAAGATACAAGGACAGTCCAGCGATCCGCGATAGGGACCGGTGTGACAGGAGTCAACGTCCTGCGAATGCAAGTCTGCCAAACAATAGCCCACTATTGTAAGGTTAAATTCGAATTGTCAGGGTCTCCATAGCCATTGTAATCCCTCGCGGCCGAACAATAAGAGGGGACTTTGATCCCTGTCACATCGTAAACGGCCTGACTGTCTCAGGGCGAACCCTATCTTCTTTTCTTCGAACGCGCCTAAGCAATTCTTGCTTACAGCGATCTTGCTTGCACCGATCTTTTGGGTCAATACGTCCAAATGTGAAAATGACATCCTTTTTTCTCAAGGTCAGTGTGGTTCATCCATCATTCTCAGACCTGAGAGTTTCTCATGTTTCCCTGACAACCCATTTCTTCATTTCCCACGTTCTGTCATAAAAGCGACGGCGACTTTTACCGGAAAACCGATGCTGGTGAATGCAGCGAGCTATAAGCATGCATCAGACGCTAACATGTCACTTCGGTATAGAAAGGTGAAAGTTGAAAAGGCAACGATTCTCACTCACGTTTCTCCTAAAGGGTTTTTTCAACAACCACCTTCACAAAAAGGCTTAGATAATTTCATAGCCTAACAGCCTGATGAAGCACTCACTGGAATGACTTTAGATATAAAGGACTTCAAAGCGAGTGTAGTTAGGTTTTCGCCACGTTTTTTACACGACAGCATGAAGGAAAAAACAACACCGTCTTTCCTTTTTCACCTAATCCATTGATCAGGTCAGCCCCATTATGATACGCGATCCATCGATCCGCACTAGCTTTTTATCGTCACTGCTTACGTTTTGGACCATGCCAAAGCCTTTGATACAATACCCCAAGTTGACTTTAGCCATTACTTTTGTTCATGACTGAGGTCTTATTTTCAGGTTTTTGCTTACCAGCTGCTGATAGAAACGTGCTTTGCGAAAGAATTTTACGAGACTCCAATATCTTATTTACATTGATACGAGGTAAGTGAGACGAAAATGATGACAAACCCCAATTTCAATCTTATGCTATCAAATGTAAAATCAGCATAGTTTCAGCCTGAGTCCTTTTACCTTTGCAAAACAAAGGAGTTGATACATGAGTTTACCACTCTAACTCCGAAATTCCTTTTCAGAGCCTAGTAAGCCAGTTCCTTGCCCTTTCCATGGATCCTACTTCTTCTCATATACGAACAACTCTGTTCCCTGTACGAATCCATTTTCCTCAGTGGATGAATGTGCAAGCAATACTCGGTTTATGTTCCATTTCAAAAAATGTCAATACAGTGAATACTCGCAAAATTTAGGTAAGATTTTTTAAATATTTCTCTGTCAATTGCCAATTTACGATGGAATTACTGCAATGTTTTTGGCATCTTCTGCAGGCCAGGATGCAACTCCAAGGATTTTTGCTTTTGAAGCATGCTCAAGAGCTTTGTATGAGCCGGCCACTCATCCACCAGTCTTAAAATATGCAAATCATATTTTCGGCATCTCCACACCAGATTCATTTATGTAGGTTTGGGGCAGTTTTGAACTTCATTATAAATTCCGTACGAAATTCAATTGGGATATTTTGTTGACAAGATGAGTATGTATAAAACAAGGTTAAATGTCCAACCATCCTATCTTTCTCCTCCCCAGGCCATCTTATTCAAACTTCCACTGGATTTCTATTCAGAAGTTAATAAGATCAGACCTCATAAAATGCATCTTGAAGTTAAATAATGATCCTGGTTTCGTTGTGTCTGATACAATAGCCCACGTGGGGTTTCCCTTCGTCGATATTACAGCCTGACTTTAAGTCAATAAAACGGTACCTCTGTGTCTAGGGTAATGTTGTTAAAATCTGAAGTGAAAATGAAATTAGGATGAAGATGAGGGATCATTTTACCCAACAGGCCATGCCTGCAGCCGTAAAGACAGAATATTAGCACCTGATATTGCACCTATAATGAATTTATACACTGTAAATCTAAAGTGTTTAAAGTCTGAACACGAAACTAAACGGGAATATGCAACATATTTTAAACATCTAAACGCGTTTAGTTCTCCATATTCCAACGAAATAGATTAATGTGTTTCCATGACGCCAAAAAATTATTAAACCGACTGATTTAGACTGAAAAAGTGACAAAAAAAGCGTTGGAAGATGAAGGAAAAAAGTATAAAAAGGCACGCAGTAAAGAGTGAATAATACCGGCAGGCAGATTCGATCCAGGGCCCACCTGCAACATGCATAATCTGGACCNTGAGCATGAGCAGCTGTGAATGGTTTTCCTCTTTTAAAAACATTCAATTTCATGAGGGAACCATTGATGATCTCTGCCGGCTGACAGATATTTACCTTCTGACGAATCAGATGAACATCACATGTGGATTTACAAATTTACAAAGCAGCGTTTTTTTGTGTGTTTTTAATAGATTACATCGTTGTCACCTGAATATGATTGGTGATGCGAAAACAAAAAAAGAGGAATTCTACAAAAGAGCAATATCCTGATTGTTGCTACAGTTAGCCCCCCAAAAAACAATCCGGTCTGATGGGCGGATCCCTCGCAGCGTCAAGCAGGTCCGGAGGAAACACATAAACAAAATCGGCGATCAGACTTCCGTGTTCGTTCATGGCGGCGGCCACAAAGGCCTAGTCAACCAGTAGTGGGTGCATCATTGACGCCACCAAAAATCATGAGCTTTTTTTGATGTAACTTAACCATGTCAAGAGGCTTCATAGGTGGTAGCTTGCTGATGAAATCACTGGGCGTTTCCAGTGAACCTACGTACTATATAACTCAACGATGACAAAATATTCTCTCCAGCTATCTTTGCAATCATCCACATTGTTTCCTTGTAGACCTAGACTTCCACTGCCTGGCCACATGGAAGAGTGGACAAAACTACATGATCGGTCGCTTCCAAGGACGGGGGTACAGAAATAACAAGAATCTACAATACCGATGTTTCGTAAGTTGACCATGTTCGCAATTTTCTTTGTCGTGTGAGCTTCAAGCATTTCTTGGGTGTTTTCATTCGAATCTCATAAAGGTGAATCAACGTGCTTTGGTGCAAACAAAGGAATTCCCTTGATATCCCGAATATAAAAATCATCTTCGTCAATGTCATTTTTTATGCTGCTGCACAGCAGTCACTTCATCACTGTCTTTTTAAAGCGTTAATTAAATTATTCTTTAATGAGTTTAATCAATATGGGGAGACATATTGTCTTTGTCGGGCCGGGGTTTCAATATGACAGTTTCTCCCGAGGGGCTCTGGAGCACACGATACTGATGCTATTACCAACACTCTTGCCGCAAAGCGACGGCACTAAAATGTCTTGGGACGTGAGGTTGAATTTTTAAAAGGGCTGGTAATTCGCCGTGGATATATCTTTTGACAGTCTGGGAGAGATTCGTGGTCATTTTTTTTCTCATGAGGCCAGGGGAACAGAATTCAACTTCCTGGTAATAGGAAGGAATGATCACTCTCCAATTTCATTGTTCGTTGAAAGATTGTGTTGTATGTCCTTTAAAAGGAATGACCATTGATATGCTGAAAAAGTTTCCCCCAGACCTTTCCGAGGGTCGGCTTTTCCTCTTTAGCTTCTTTAGAAAGAGGATGCCACACCTGTGCCGTATGGTAGCTTTCCAGTGCTGCCTGGTGTTTAACGAGAGAACTAAAAGTTATGTCTGAGGGTGTGGATTACAGGATTGAATGGTCCACTCTATTGTTCACTTGTGATGATTTCAGTACCTCTCCAAGAAGTCATGCTTACTTTGTTATTGGTTACTTTGAGATTGGTTATGGAGTCGGCTAATGGCTTCATCTCTCTCTGCCCCTCAGTGTCACACCTCTTAGCTAGCTGTAGCTGGCGTTGCTGACATGATGCTCCACAGGGAAGGAAACATTTCCTGGCAATTGACTCTTGTGACCTGATTGGCCCTTCACTTTTGCATACTATCCAAAACTTTTACTGCGCTCCTATCACCAAAACGAAAGTTATTGCGAATGACTTTATGTTTGAGTGGGAGGACACCCTGCATCAATCTGTACATTATTTTGAAAACCTAATTATTTCCGAAGTCCCGCTGTTGTGTATTTCAGATGTATGAAGCGATATCGAATGTGGTCTTAATGGCTATGTCTGCAGATGCCTCGTGTATGGGCCTGGTGGAACCAAAAGATGGGCCGATCACCATGAACCTAGAAAGAGGTATGTCAACTCCTGAGGGTGGGGCTCTTTGTAGATCAGTATGAACCTCACAGGCTTTCCGGTTTCCAGAATTGACAGCCCTCGTCATATTTCACGGATGCAACTAGTTACCATGTCTTCGCTTCCACGTTTCAGATGTCCAGAAATTTGCCACGATCAACTACCAGTTTCCACCATGGTTCTGGCAGAGAGATATGAAATGGCACGACTTGTCAGGCAAATATACATATCATTTAGACAAAGAGAAACAGGTCATACGAATATCATATCAGGAGCATCCAGGAAGTGAGAAACGCATTGTAGAAGCAATCAGATGTTACGAGATTGATCAAATCACCACAACGGAAAAGCTGTTCCAGGCGATTAGTATTACTTCTAGAGAATGGTAAGTCATCGCCTTTTAGCCTCAGCTTATGTGTGTCTCTATTCCATTCTTTTCCTCTGCAAGTGCAAGTCAGTGTTTACATTATCTGAAAGGTGATTTCAATTTCAACCATTACGAAATACTCAACTTACAATGGTCCTGCAAGTTGAGTAATGTGCACATTACAATAGCAGATACAGAAAACAGCAGCTGCTTCTATATCCACCCAGGAAAGCAGCTGCTTCTTTATCTATTTAGTAAACAGCAGCAACAGCTTCAGTATCCTTTCAGGACAAAGCAGCCGCTGCTTCTTTATCCATTCAGGACACAGCAGCAGCTGCTTCTTTATCCGTTCAGGACACAGCAGCAGCCGCTGCCTCTTTATCCATTCAGGACAAAGCAGTAGCTGCTTCTATATCCATTCAGGGCACTACTGCTTCTATATCCATTCAGGACACAGCAGCAGCTGCTTCTATATCCATTCAGGACACACCAGCAGCTGCTTCTCTGTTCATTCAGGACACAGCAGCAGCTGCTTCTTTATCCATTCAGGACACAGCAGCAGCTGCTTTTTTATCCATTCAGGACACAGCAGCAGCTGCTTCTATATCCATTCAGGACACACCAGCAGCTGCTTCTCTGTCCATTCAGGACACAGCAGCAGTTGCTTTCTTTATTCATTCAGGACACAGCAGCAGCAGCTGCTTTTTTATCCGTTCAGGACACAGCAGCAGCTGCTTCTATATCAATTCAGTTCAGGAAACAGCAGCAGCTGCTTTTATAACCGTTCAGAAAACTATAGCAGCATCTGATTGATCCCTTTAGGAAACACCCAGACAGGGACCATCGTAAGTGACTGCTGTACACACCCTTTATGAACAGACTCGTCACGATGTTGATAATCATTCTATAGAATTTCACCTTTGATGAATCAACAGTGCAATAATTGCTTTGTGCAAAATCCTTTCTCTCCGCATCACCATACTGTCCATATCGAGGTTAGTGGAGCTGAACTGCATCTTCTTCAGGTCTAATGGTTTACTTTTTAATCAGGTCAATGGATTAATCACCAGTTTTTTAACAGGCATCAAAAAGAGACTTCTTTCGCATGAAATAAGATTATCTGCTCTACTTCTTTCAACATGGCACCGAGTTATTAGATCTTCAATGAACTTTTTGCTGCCGCATTGCCGTTCGCCCTAGGTTAAATATTCATCACTTTGTAATCAGATTGACCTACGTTTTTTGCCAGTGATTAGTTTGTCATCTTTCGTCAGGATTCGCGAGCATCGGCCAACCATTAAACCACACAAAATGCTCGTCTAATCTCTGTTTGTTTTGTGCTAAATCAAAGGATGATGAACTAAGATCATTTCTGATTGACTTGCCTGGTCTTTGAGGTCACGAGGCGGTGTCTTGTAAGCTGGCAAATGCGTAGGTAAACAACAGGGTCGTTGCCGGGTTTATTAGTGGTGATGTAATGCAGAACTTGCCATCAGAGCTCTCATCCCCGGGTCATCATTGGTATCAAGCCACATGTTGTTTTTCTGAGGATCTTTCTGGCCGTTGCTTCTTTTAACGCTGATGCAGGGTTTGAGTCTTTGCTAGAGTGAGGAAAAACACCAAGTAAAAAACACCAAGTTCTGCGTAACGTTGATCAAAAGGGAAAAAGCTAACTCCACTGCAGCTATTTTCGAATATGAAACCAACTGAATGTTGCTCCGTGGAAATTGGTTGTTGATGAAAAAAGCAAAGTGTAGGCTACCTGAAGTACCAGTTGATGACAGGAAAAAAGCCTCATCTTCCAGTCAGACATTTTGGACCCATCTGATATCGTAATTGCAGGGAAAGCAGTCATGACCAGCATGACAATCAGCTCAGGAAGCCAAAAACGTGGCTGGCGGATGCAATATGGTCAGGCTTTCCCTTGCCTTGGTCTGCAGTAGGAATGATAAGACGTGATGGCAGGACTCTTGGATCAAGAGTGTTCCCTGGGCCGAAACTTTCATAGTCTACGTATTGACGAGTTCCTCTAGCAACCATCTTGCCGAAATTAGGTCATCACCATGGGAATTTTTTTCCAGAATGACAGGTGATTGGTTCTCCCATCCACCAATGAGGGAAATCCCCATGGTGATGACCTACTTTATGGCAAGATGGCTGCTAGTGAAACTCATCTATAGTAGTCTCGCGCATACCAATCGGTGGCGATCAACAGTCGTTTCGCCACCGCGGGGTGTACACGAGACTACTGCATGTTACAAGGGAATAGCCGTATCTGCAGAAAGCTTACGATATATCACCAAACTTCACATATTGGATAACTGGGACAAATACTTATGTATGAAGCATGAACTCTAGCATACTCAATACCAATTATTCACAACATAAGGTGTTTCTAATGCCATTACATAGAACAAGCCAAGCAATCATTTACCTCATAATTGAATCATACCGGCAGACAACGTAGAAAAATTAGATTTTGCTCCATCGTCCAATTTGGCGATCTTGTTTGACCAATGCTAGGTAATCACACGAGCCAATCAGAAGTGCCACTGACATATAAGATGAGGCAAAAATGGCCTGATTTGATCTTCACGCCTGTTGAGATTGGGACAGCAGAATGCTTGATTAATTATAGATGGTGCGGTCATTAACTATCAGTGTCTATCTCGGCATATTTCATGATTACGCCCAGGGTGTTCTTATAACGTGTTTTTGGGGGTCAACTATGGTTCAGGTATCATATTAACGACATGGTGTACCAAATTGAGACCCTAGGCCTCAAAATCCAGCATGGACAAGGTACAAAAACTCAAATGAACATCACTCAACCTGGTCCCCAGAAAATATGGAGGGACCCTTTTTGGACACCCCCTTGTTCTTTGGGCAACTGCTTCCAACAGGCCTGGGCGAGGCCTCATCAGTCTCCGCGCCTACTGCTCAAATGCTCAAATAATGGGAAAAGGCGGTGAATAAATTCATAAATTTAAAGTTAGTCTGTCAACATTTACCATTTCACTAAACATTGCAGTGGAAAATTTTAAGTTAGCCTATGAACAGTAAAAAATTTAAAGTTAGCATATCAACATTTACCATTACACTCACAAATCTGCACTTCGTCCAAGTAATGTGGATTTGGAATAAATGAGTGGTCAGAAACCCCTTGATTTCTGTAAAGCCAACCCGAAGTCTTCAAAGGCCTCATGAATATGCAAAAGTGTAGATATTCTGATGGTGAGGCACATAAGTCAGGAGATAATATCAGACAGTGTTTATAACTGACATTGTTAGAAGCATTAGGCTCCAATTTGTCGTGTGTAATGGCGGACCCTCTAATATCAAGACTATGGCATAAATCTCCATATGTTGGTGATGAAGGTTGGGACAACTCAAGCAAGATGATAGCGTAATAAGATTATCCCGCGACGGGGATTAAAATGAGATATGACATCCTAGGTCAGTCTCTGTTCTGATCTACGGTGGTGTTTGTCCGTTGGCCGCCGTGAGGGGTAATGAAGGAAGTAACTGGGAATGACATGGATGAATATGAGAACGTAATGAAGGGTTTTATGACGCTTTTATTCGTTCCAGTGTTCTACACTGTGTCCCAGATATAACTGAGGATTGAGGTAGAATGTAACGTCAGTAGTAGGCACTCGGAATGTTGATATGAATCATCACTGCTCCTTTTGCAACACTGGGTTTGGCGTTGGCGTTTCGGGAACTTTGCGAAAACTCCCTCCATGTCTCATGCGACGGACGTGAAAGGCCAGGGATGATATCTGATGGCCCGGGCTGGATTCGAACCCGGGACCTGCCGCTTGCTTAGCGAACGTGATAACCACTCGGCTATCAGGGCTCTTCAGTTCTGGCTGGTCGTGTTGTCCAGCTCTACAAAGTACGAACTTTTAACTCGGCGGTTGCTTTACCAATGAAGTAGCTGTATTAACCATCGAAGAGGCAGCTGCTCACGTTTTATTCCACTTTGATTCTAAGTTCTCTGTGGTACTGTATTTGACAGACAATAGATGACGAGAATCGTGTATTTCATAACACAACTCCCGGTGGGATATTTTATAAGATTTCTGGCAACAGTTTGTTCAGCTGTTAAACCTTCCAGTCCCGAATCCGACCTCAAAGTTAACTTTTTTCCATATAGGAGTAATGCGATTTTGTTTCGACAGGAATTCTTTCATGTTCTTATGTAAAACTTTGATTGCACATTTTTGATCTGGCTCTCAAAAACATCGAAAGCTGAAATTTGAACTACAAGTATTGCAGTAGACCTTTTTCCAGACGCCAGTCACATGGTTGTGACGGATTATATCTAGGTATGTTCACTATTAGGAGAACAACAAATGGTATTGGCACATACTTGCCTGATCAAAGATACCACTGCCGAATGGCAATGTCATGTACATCGTAATCTCCGTATATAGTGACTATCGTGAAAGTTCTTGTAATATCAGTTTTCTCTTACAAAGCTCCACAGATTGCTGCTGTCGAAGAACTTTTTTGAATGAACAGAAAAAATGGTTGTGAACAGTTGTCTTCCTTCGGTTTCGTCGACGAAAAAACTGCTGAAGGCAAACGAAGCGAATATGCAGGAGACAGTGCGGTGAATTTGAACCAATTGGTGGTAATTAATGCAATCGAAATGACAGAAACATTTGCACCAATTTTAATAGTTGATTCTATCCCAAGCAGTGGTTTGCCGTCCGAATGAAGCTCATCCCTCTCCATTTTATTGTGTCTCTCCTCTCCCTTGGTTTTACCTGTCAGGCCCTACCTCGTCACTGCCAAGAAATCCTAACTTTGCTGCTGAAAACGGGGCTAAAAGCAATTCGCTATTGGCAAGTTGGGTCTCTCGAAAAACATGGTTGTTATTTCCTTACGCAGATGTTGGTGACCACACTCCCTGTTGCATGTCTCGGAATGACGGGTGCAAAAACAACATATCAGGATAGGCCTAATAAATATTGCATTTTTATCGATGTTTGGCCAATTATAAGATCACCGAGGTCGCTGTTATTGCTGTTTATGTGTTCATTCTCTTGATTACAACTAAAATATTCATGATTTTACCATATGTCATCAGATTAGCCGTTTACAGTATTCCAGAATCATTCGTGTGCAGGGTTTAAAGGTAACTGAACAATAATGCCTTCAAAACCACATTTCTCCCTCAAAATACATGTAGTATAGGCTGGGCAAGGTAAGAAATTAAGCCCAAGAAGAAGCCTGCACCATCAAGAAGTTGCGCTCTATCAATAATAGGTGTGCCTGGGTGCCGGACCCTTCAACGCAGAAGTGACAAGCGCGGATGTTACCACTGCGCCATTCTGGCAAAACCGATGTCACTGCCCTTGTCGGTCACAGACAAAGCATCAGGGATCATCATCATGTCCAGATCAGTGATTCGCGTTGATAACCCTATCGCGTACCAACCATGCGATATCAAAGTTGGATTAGGCACCTAGGCTTTACTATCTTCGAGCTAATAAACTTGGATTATGAGGCCAGGTTGATGGTGTACCTTTGCAGATTAGCCGTCAGATGAAGCCGCCAGTCTCATCCCATAAATATGCAGATCCCCATTTATGGCCGTCTGATGCGAGTTCGTTGGGTAAATCATTTGCAGTGTTTGGATTAATAATTCAGAATTAATTCCACCATGTGTCTCTTGGAGCTATAAATGTTGTTTTTATGGCAGCGGGGTAGACATATGTTCATTTCATAGGTCTAGGTTGTTCTAAATTAAATATCCTTTCTTCTTCCAAAAAACATGGTTGTCAAACTTACCAAATCCGGAACAAACGTTATGAGTATCGTGATTTCGCACTTCTTTTGGGTATATAAATATGGGGGAGGGAATACTTTAGTATTTGGTGTAAATCGTTGTGTATGAAAAAACACCATGCAACTGTGGACCTATCAGCAAATTGGATGTCCCCAATTGCGGATGTCCTCCCAGGGGAAAGCCCGCAAAATGACAACATACATGTTAGTGTTGGTGGATTTGTGACAGCCATGTTTATCTATACCGACCAACTGGGGACACATGTTATTTCTATTCCGACCAACTGGGGACACACAGTCATCTACATAAACAAAGGAATCCCCCCCCCCATTCTACTCAAGATACGTGTATGGGTGTGTGTTATTGGTGGCTGTATTTTGAGAGGCGCGATTTACGTTGATATCTTTAAAAACAAGCAGTCATTTCGCAAATTCATGAGAGATCCTTTCAGTACATGACTGAAGAAGCACTTTGTGCCTTGGTACATCCAATGATGTCACAGCCAAAACCTCGGTTCTGACTTCAGTACTCATGTACTAGGTTATTTGAAAAACCCGATTGATTCATCCGAAACTCGTCAATTTGGCATCAAACGTTTTTTGTGATTGAAAATCAGCGGCCCAGACCTGTTCATTTCACTAACATTCATTAATAACTTGCATTTTACTGACATGCTTCCGATGCAAAATAAAAACAAAATGCATTGTTTATTCAATTTGTATTTTCCACAAAAGTGCTTTATTTCATTAGGATGAGTGGTTTAGGTCTGATTTTAAATATTTAGGATTCAGATTGCGTACCCAGGGAATGCAACTCTCCAATTAAACTATTTTTTTGTGTCAAACTTGCATGGACCGCTGTGAACTCTTTTTAACACGGCTTGTCGGTTGCATACAATATTTACTGTGCTTGTCAGTTGCTATCATAAATTTGTCAATGACTGTCAGGAGAAGCAGCGTCCATACACACTGAAATGAACGGGAATCATGTCATTGAAACGTTTAGTAGAGAGTGAAACGTTTAGTAGATAGTGAAACGTTTAGTAGATAGTGAAACGTTCAGTAGATAGTGAAACGTTTAGTAGATAGTGAAACGTTCAGTAGATAGTGAAACGTTTAGTAGATTAGTGAAACGTTCAGTAGATAGTGAAACGTTTAGTAGATAGTGAAACGTTCAGTAGATAGTGAAACGTTTAGTAGAGAGTGAAACGTTCAGTAGATAGTGAAACGTTTAGTAGCGAGTGAAACGTTTAGTGAATAGTGGAGTGAAAATGGCTGCCATGCATCGACATGCACTCAGCATCAGGGTTCATTTTCAAGAAAGAGATGCTGCTGTCCCTATATGTTATGGTAGAGGTCATCTCAAGCAAGTCATGTGATTCGCTTGGACGGTCTTTCACTTGCCCTTGCAAAGGAACAAGTTACAACGCACCACGGCTTACATGCGACAGGCGTTAAGGGCCAGGAATGATATCCGATATGGCTCGAGCTGGATTCGAACCCCGGACCTGCCCCTTGACCACTCGGCTATCGGGGCTCTTCAAATTAAAGTCTACATGTAGGTGCATTGTCCTAGTGGATTAAGCCATTGGGAAGGGTGATATCGCAAACCCTGACCATAACCGTTGAGTTGCATGGCCTTTGTTCTGAGGACTTCCGTTCAGTGGACTTTCTTCTCAAGCACAAATGGTTAATGACGGTCAGTTTTGCGTGGTGGATTCAGTTTTTCACCCACAGCAGTCAACATTGACTTCAATGATGGCCAAAAATGGTGCATACTGTAGATCTGCATAGCGTCACTCTGGCACTTTCCTTTTATCTCGAGGCATTTAAAACCAGCTAGAAATCACATCCCTGTCCATTGATTAACAAAGACTGACTACAAAGTACCAAGTATACCTTGTAATTAGTCTCCGATGATCCACCTTAATATTTGTCTATGGGGCTCTCAGTGCTCCATATATTTGGCTTCCTTTGTCATTCTGCCTAAATATATTTGTGGAAACCAGAGTAATAGGAGCCGAACTCCCTCAACGCTCACAGTCAACACATCAAAGCTACATTAAGCCTCAAGAACCAGGTGATCTCACACATTACGTGGTTAGTAAATCTTCCCCACAATAGCGGGAAAGATGTCGTAATGTTTGCCTTGGTGGACTTAGAGCCGTCCCAAAGTAATAAAACAAATGGAAGGACATATTGATGTCCATAAGTTTCCCATTTGTCCCCAAAGGTGTCGTTAATCAAAGATGGCTAGTCGTTAGGCGCGACTTTTATTGTGTCTTATGATTGGTGTGTGGAGTAGTAAAGACAGACTAGTTGTTTACAGCATGAACCATTTCCGTAGTGCAAAATCAAGGTGTGATACAACTCAACTGCTGTGCGATTCAATTCTTCAGCGTGACGCATGGTAGAGGTTACCATTGTGTCCATTGAATTCTGATGTTTTCAACTGCCCGATTTAATTCTTCATCGTGACGCATGGTAGAGGTTACCATTTTGTCGATTGAATTCTGATGTTTTCAACTGCCCGATTCAATTCGTCAGCGTGACGCATGGTAGAGGTTACCATTGTGTCGATTGAATTCTGATGTTTTCAACTGCACGATTCAATTCTTCAGCGCGACGCATGGTAGAGGTTACCATTGTGTCGATTAAAATTCTGATGTTTTCAACTGCACGATTCAAGTCTCCAGTGCGTAAGCCCGGTGGTCGAGTGGTTAGCGCGCTTGACCACCAAACTTGGACGGTCGGCGTGGGTTCGACTTCGGGCAAAGGCTGCACAAATTGTGAAAAGGGTCTGTCGGACGGGACTAAATGCCGTCGTTCGTTGTACCTGAGTGTCTCTGCCAGGGCAAGTGAAAGACCCCATGGTGGTGGGCTGTAGCCTGTCGTGGACTCGATACCTCCGGCAAAAACAGGGACACAACAGGGTTAAGACGCCCTGTAACGATGATGATGATGATGATGATGATGATGATGATGAAGTAACGCATGGTGAAGGTTACCATCGAGTTGCTGGATGACCAGCAGGAATTAGTTTATATTTGTATACGCCAAACGCATCTGCTGTGAGATCAGCAACTTTCTGAAAAGTCCGATTACATCAATAAAGCCTTATAGATTTACCATGATGTTACATCTGGCGACTGGCGAGACATAAAATGGGATTCTCGTGTTCCTGAGTGTTTAACCATACACCATGGAATATGTTGCTTTGATGTGAGCTGCACTTCTGGCTAAAAATGTTAGCAATTTATCTCTGACTTGGTCACCTCCTGTCAAACCATAGGGGCAGACATATCCATGTAGTAAGAGAAAATCCCCTTGTTGCGATTCCAGCCACAGTCAGATTCATTCTTAGTCATCCACTGTATGCAAAACATGTGATTGCATTCTCCGTTGCATAAAATCGCCATTACAGATGCGTGGCCATGCTCGGGCTAACTTTGAGAGATTTCCAATACGTTTGGCTTATTTCCTCTGCCCAAATACATTCATGGCCACACTCCCGGCCTGCGGACGGGCACTTAGAAAATCTCAGAATCATGTCAGCCATTGGTGACTGTTTGCTATACTTGAGGAGGCCAATAATGTTTAGTATTCCAGTGAGCATCTACTTGAGATGTTTCACAAATGGAGGGTGCATTGTCTTGTTTGGATGCGAAGCTTACCCATTTTGTAGCTCATGGAGAGTGCTACTGCTAATGGTAAAAAGTGACTAGTGCGAAGAGGTCTGCATACATTGATTCACTTTTTCGCCAGCCGTATTTTTTATACAGTACATGTATAGTCTGTAGTTTTTATGGGAAGTTTTCTATCAGATGATTAGTCAAGCTTGTCTGTCGTTGGGTCCACTTTGTATAAATTAAACATTACTTAAAAGGTATGATGAAGTGAACCCGTAAAAAGCTGTCAGGGCCTAATGCGTTGTACTGCGAACGCACAAGTAATGAATATAATACAAATGGTAGCTCTAGGATGAGGAAATTTTTTTTAAAAATTATATTGACTGATATTCTGTCTGTCGAAATTTTCTTAACAAATAAACCACTGTTAATGGCGATCACCTTCATCCAAATAAAAGTGTCTCGGTCGAAAGAATTTCAATATATTGTGCTTTCACGTTGTCTTAAAGCATTCGCTCTGCAAGAAATTAGCTTGTTGGACTGCAATAAGCGTGCAATTACTCATTTCTTTTCAACTTGTTAGCAGTGCCCATTACTATTCCGTACATTTTTCAGTTTTTCAAACCACATTAAACTGAATTCAACGACGTATTTTATCCATTCTAACAGTAATTTACATGCGGTTTCAGAAAAAGCAAGACATTCAGTCTAGCAGATTCTACTTATCTCAAGTAAAAACTTCTGTTCCAATTTAGATTTCAAGAAATTTACTCATCTGTCAGGGCTTCTCAACAACTCCATAAAAACAATGAAAAATTAGCCATAAATTCTG
>NMRB01002145.1:79975-123030 GCA_002633025.1 Notospermus geniculatus | reverse complement strand
AGGTGCCCACAGGTCGACATTGCAGCAACTTGACGGATCCGTCGCAGATCAAAAAACCACCACGCGCAGGTCGACATTTCAGCGATTGAGAGGAACTCGGAGCAACTGGCTGGCAGCTCCTCGAACAGCACGCTCAACTAGCGGATCCGGCAGTTGCTCGGAGACCCAAGCGCATTCAGGTCGACAAAATCGGTAACTGATCAGTCACTCCGAGTTGCTTCCATCGCGGGAAAGCTCGTTGCCGCGAGTTGCTTCAAGACGCAATGTCAACCTGTAAGCACCTTGAAGAGGTTGATCGCTTTTATTTCACAGACATCTTGACAATTTGTAGTGTTTCCTGCAATACCGAAACCACTGGAACATGATTCAAAGTCGATGCTTTAAATTTTTCAAGTGGAGATAAATTTGTACATCATACTCTTGAATTCAGCCGTAATCGTGTGGAGCAATTGGTAATGCATTATGTGTCAAAGCATCCTCCCACAGCAGGGCTTTGGTCTCGCTCCTCTTCATACACTCCCACACAAAGTCCTGATGAAATGAGGAACCCGCAGAACTACGCCACGACGTGGCGCTGTCGGTGTACATGTAAGACCAGGAAGTCCTATTTTCTAACAGTACCGTATTTCCATTTACTTCTTGCCCCAAAATAAATCACTCTCTTTGGTTCAATTTTTAGCTCACTGGGGTGAGCTATTACGATGGTGCAGCGTCCGTCGTCCGTCGTCGTCCGTCGTCGTCGTCGTCGTCGTCGTCGTCGTCGTCCGTCGTCGTCGTTGTCCGTTAGCAGGGCACGTTTCGTAACCGCTGGAGCTATTGATCTGAAACTTGGTACATATATACCCCTAGGTCAGATGACCCACGACACCAAGTTTCGGTCCGATTCGACTCTCAGTTTGGCCACCAGGTGGCGGAAACCAAAAACACAAAAAGTACAATAACTCCTGAACTAATGACTAGATCATCTTCAAATTTTTATCATAGGTGTAGCTAATAAGGATACATAACATATATAACGGGTTTTTGATTTGACCTACTTTTCAAGGTCACAGAGGTCAAAGTTCGACAAAAGTGACGAACCTGCCACAGTTTGTCATTATTTCACCGAGCAACTTCATATCTTGCATAAACATGCATTGGAGGGGTACCTTAAAAAATACCAAGTTTCGGCCCGATTGGACATCCAATATGGCCGCCAGGTGGCGTAACCCGAAAATCATCAAAGTGCTGTAACTCAGGAACGACTTGACCCAAAGCGCTCCAATGTGCTATGTGGTCCCCTGCAGATGACCTTTATGTGCATGTGAAGTTTCGGCCCGATCGGACATCCAATATGGCCACCAGGTGGCATAACCCAAAAATCAACAAAGTCTTTTCTGGGAATGATTTGACCCAGATTGCTCATAACTGATATGTACCTCGCTCTGTCATTAGACTATTATGTCCAACCCAGTGAGCACATGGTCCATGGACCATTTCATGATTAAATTACACTGTCCTGTTTCATGTTCAAAGTTCTCCATATATCACCGCTTTGTTTCGTCAGAAATGCCACAGGATGCCAATAATGACAATGTCTTTTGGGGAAATTTCCACGGAAAATTGTGTAGAAAAATGTACACATGCTTTGACGACGTGACGTCAACAGCGAAAAGAATCACTGTGATAACATTCAGCCAGTTTTGAAAAGACCTAAAAGTGATTTGCGAAATACAAAACTTTAAGATAAATGGGGTAAAACGAGGAATTTGTAATTCTCCAAGTTAATAAGTACGAACATAACAGCACAGGGAGTGCAACTGGAGTATGGAACAGCCGCACCAGATTCACTGGATGTTCTATTTCAGCAGGGGTTTGTGTAAGTGGATGAAGAGGGGCGAGGTAAAAACCCCTGCTGTGGGAGGATGGTATCAAAGAGGGTTTCGGGCAAAATAAAAGAAGTGGGCCCACTTGGCCTGTTTCGAATTATCACCATGGTACACTATGTGTACCCAGGGCGACATTGGTGAGGGGGACTAAGCTCTTTCTGCCAGAAAAGGAAATGAATGGGTACGCCATAGACCCAACTTGCGAGGGACTCTGGGAATTTCAGTGGTTCCCGTTCTGTACCTCAGCCTTTGAAATATAGGAGCAAAATTGGAGTGGGAGAAAAGAAAGTGAACTTGATCTGTTTGTCCGGGGGGAGGCTTTGGAAGCTTTCTATATAAGGTTTCAAAGGTTCAAATATAGTTACATATTTTCAAAAAAGGGAAGTCATGTCAAACTACTCGTGAGTGTTTACTATTCTTGGCAGGAAGGCACTTGCATGACTTCATGTACGACACTTTTTTCCTCGTGCCACTTCTGCAAAAAACATGTTTTAAGACTGCAGAAAACCTGTTGTCATGTTTCACTGAAAAAGTTATACCGAGGAGTGACAATATGTTTACTTGGTTTAGTATGAGAAAAAGTGTCGCAATTGTTCTTATATTGGGTGTTTGACACTGAAGACCAAATAATTTTTATGCCTCTGCCAAAACTTTGGCGTGGGCATCATGTTATCGCCATGTCATCCAAGGTTTGGTTCGTGCATGTATCGGTAAACTTTTGTGGGTGTTACAGGCTGAACGCATATTCATAACGTAAACCGTTGTTTGGAAGTTGGCTTTACATAGAGGAAGGTTCCTTTCAATTGGAGGTGCCACTGCTTATCCAAGATGGCTGCCACAGCCGCCATTTTGATTTTCGTTCCTTGACATTTTCTGGACATCCAACAAAAAAAATGACACACAGAATGATAGCAAACATGAAGTCGTCTCAGAATTTCGCGAATTTTCGACCCCAACCGGGGAATTCCTCAGGCACTTTCTAGTAGAGATCCCAGATTAAGTGAAATTCGCAAATTTTCGACCCCAACCGGGGTGAAATTCGGAGACGACTTTATGTTTACTCTCTTGACATTTTCTAGGCTGAATGCACGCGTGCTTGTCTACCGCAACTTTTTATGAGTGGGTTGCGATGTCGCAAAAACTGAAGTAATTTCTAGCTTCTTTTACCATAACTTGAGTAATCAACAGCGGCAGCAGTCACAAAAATATGATGTTTGCCAATCGACACCGCAGGGCAGTAATCTCCCACATACGCTAAACAAACACTTTTCCTGCTGGGCAAGCTTGATCCTGTGGCAGAAATTGATGACAAATAAATTGTGCTCATGCACCACCCAATCAGACCAATCAGAAGGCAATCTTCTAAAACAAATGTAATCACGGACGTTCGTAACGTGAGACTGATGAAGCCGGATAACGGGGCTTGTTGATTGGAGGTTTGCAGCTCAAGTTCCTTTAATTTGATGTCGGAAGCTGTTGATTTGGTGTTAGGGTTTGGAGAAAGGGAATCCTGATACATGCTCAAGTGTAGAATTTCGATTATTGCTGTCTGGAATGATCAGGGTAGGACTCGACACGTTGGACATTATGTGTGGTTCTTGCCCTGAGGTCGACAAGGGCTTTAGGATATTCTGATAACGTTTGGCAGACGTGCGGCGTTGCATATCTTGTCCAGGCCATTTCACCCTTACTAGTGCCGAAAGGGTGAATGTCGTCCATTCCTGATCCTACACGCTAATTCCTAGCCCAAGCTCCAACCCTGACTCTCAACCCTTGTCACTAACCCCTCCCCAAATCTTAAACCTCGTCCTGACCCTAACCATCACCGCTATACGACATTAATATTACTAGTAGTACTGTACTGTAGTCCTTTCACGCATACTGCAGTACTACGTCCTGGTCTTGTACCTGTTTGACCTTTGACCTCAGCCAGTGACCTTGAAAGTGAACATCTAGTCGGGGTCATTTCCCACTTATATGGGAATTCTTTACTTGCTGTGCACTTGGACCTTTGATGGGTAGGGGTGCATGCTTTTATTTCAACATCGATCAATGAAAGACAGCGGGTCTTGGGCCACTGTGCCCCTCCCCCCACTCGGTATGTAAAATAGCATCACTTTGAAACACCCTTACACAAGAGCAGCAGAAGTCTCTACTTCAGATAATAAAAAGATGTGTCGTAATTGCCATTGTTTCCCAGATCTGCCGTTTTCAAAATTTGTGCCTCAAAATCTTTTAATGTTTTTGAAATTCAACATTATATACAACATACACGATGTGGCTTCATTATAGGCACCTAAAGGGCACCGCACATTAGCGATTTTTTCGAGCGATTTTGTAGGCGACCGGTCTTGCGACCACAGAAGCGACTGAACATTTTTCAGTTTTTTTAGTTTTTGTTGACTTGTTTGCGACAAATGCTTCTTTGGAAGATCAGTGATGTCGTGGATGACATCATTGATCGACCGCAAAGGTAATTATGGCAGGCGACGTAGTAGTCGCATCGGTAGTCGCCCCCATTTTAGTCGCCAGTGTGCGGAGCCCTTTAAGCCTAGTTCATACCTCGACGAACGACCATCGGCGTCCGACGCACGATCAAAATCTGGATTTCACGGAGTTGATTCTGTGGGGAGTTTTCGCAAAGTCCCCGGAACGCCAACGCGAACACCAAACCCATTGTTCGATGCCACGAAGAGAGCACCGAACAAAAGGATAGACGTTCGCGTTGGCATTTCGGGGGCTTTGCGAAAACTCCCTATTGTCCAGCGTACTTAAGCGACGATGCGTTAAGGGCGGCGCACACGAGCGACAATTTTGACCGATTTGTCGGCCGACTTGGCTTCCGACCGCCAAAGCGACAAGATTTGGCGCTTCTGATTGGCTGATGTCTAGTCGCACCACCAGTCTCGTCGGCGGTCGCCCAGATTTAGTCGCTCGTGTGCGCCGCCCTTTATGAAATGACTCAAGTAATTACAGTCTCGCGATCGGACGCCGACCAAATCGCGGGATGGGGTCGGCGTCCATCACGCGATCGGTCGCCGACGATGGTCGCGCGTCGAACTAGGCTTAAAGCGGTGTCATCAAAGGCTCTAATGTTTTGCCACGGTTGCTTATCATCTTTTCTAATGAATACCACTGATACGAAGAAATCGTTATTTTCCCAATCAAATTCGCAGAATGACAACAGTTTGAAGACATCTGCAATTGCCCTGTCGTTCTTGGAGTGTATCTCAACCTTATAGAGATCGATGTCTTGTCCACCCAGTTACCTTGCACAACAGCCTTTCAGAAGCAAAAGAACTGATAAAATGGTTCTTTCCCCGTCTGTCAACAATTCAAGGCCATTCTGGTTTTGTGCATGTAGCTTATTTTAACCTCCCCATTAACCTCATAGGTGACAGCTGATCTTGTCCACCAAGTTACTTACCACGCCAACCCCTAGGGCTCGGTGAAAGTAAATAATGTTGCTAATGGTTATTAGATGAAAGAAAGGTATTGGTCGGCAATTTTGCCTCATGGCAACAGTTTCTGTTGCTGGTCGCTCCCTGAGGGCCACGGCCGTCCCTAGAAGCTTGATATTCAATACTACTCTTGTATCAGAATCGCCCTCATGGAATATGTCTCGTCATTAGGCGGTAATCTCACCAGTCTAACGGTGTAACTCTCTAAATCACGACAATTCCCACGTTTCGGGTAACATTAGCCCTCATACCATTAGTTCAACAAGGAAGCCATATCAATAATCGAAGAGCTACAGTTGGAAATGTTTACTCGCTGGATAGAACTTGGCCGAATTCGGCTTTTCATTTTGACAGATCGCGTGTGTGGTGTTAGCATCAGTTTGCTGTCACAAAAAAACTCAACCATTTGCAAATTTCTGGCACCCACATTCATCAATCAATGAACATCGGAAATCAACTGACGTTTATGTTCCTCAAAGTGCATCTGACTCTTGGGCAAGTCCGCTGTCTCTGACGTGACATTCTTTCACCTTAAGTTTCTGCAAATTATGGAACAACAGAAAGATGTTATACCCTGCATCATGTCAGGCTCTTGTCCTTCTATGCCCCTGGTATGAATTAAGTTCGTTGTGATTCATAATTAGTGCACTGTGCACTGTTTGCTAATTAGTTGTGTCACGGACGTAACATCACACATGTCACGGACGTAACTTCGCACATGTCACGTCCGTGACGCAACTAATTAGCAAACAGTGCACTAATTATGAATCACAACGAACTTAATTCATACCAGGGGCATAGAAGAAGACGAGCCTGACATGATCCAGTGCAGGGTACTTAATGGTCCTTTGGTGCCATGAGTTGCAGAGACGGGTTGGTTCTAAACCTGGCACTGGCACTGGCATCATATTATGCTCAGAAATCATGAAAAAAGATATATTTACCTAACAGCTATTATTTTGGAAGATAATAGGGCCAACCAGTTTAACATGGATCAATTATGTTGAAAAATCTAAGAACTAGAAAAAAAGTTTAAAATTATTTTCAACATAATTGATCCATGTTAAACTGGTTGGCCCTATTATCTTCCAAAATAATAACTGTTACGTAAATATACAATTTTTTCATAATTTCTGACCATAATATGATACCAGTGCCAGTGCCAGTGCCAGCGTGCCAGTGCCAGGTTTAGAACCAACCCTGCAGAGACCGCACTGAACAAGTAAAAAAATATCACGAATTTGACCATGGACTTGCCCTCTTCTAAAAGTACATCTTTCTGTCTCTTCTAACTGGAAAAAAACTCATGTACTTAGAGACATCTGGCCGATGACCATGTCACCTTCAATCCATCAATCAACTAGTAAGATATCCCGCAAGTTCGATCATAGAATGTTGAAATTGATTATTTCGCCTCCATTAACCAAATGTAGGTTTGGAGATATTGACCCACAGGATGAACTCTTATCAGACATTCACCCAGACATGTTTTGTGGATGTCGATTTCAAACATGGTCTTTCAATAGTTTTTTTGAAGCGAGCACAGTTTAGGTTCGCTACGTGATGACTGTCATGACTGTACTAAAGCAAAGACAGATAACGCGCAGCCATATTGCGCAGAGTTCTTTATTTGAAATTGCACAGCCAAAGAATTTGCACTGTGCACCTGGCGACATAGCCATATTCGTGGTTATACATTGTAGTTGTGTTTGATATTAAAGCTGAACTGCGTAACAAAAACGGGATTCCAGCTTTGAAAAACAAGACCACGCCATGGTGGTGATCAAAATGTTCCGTACGGATCTATTCTAGTCTGTCAGGCTCTGTCACTTGGATGCTATCTCTTGATGTGTCTCTATTGAAAGCCTGAGATTGAATACAGTGGCGCCGCCAAAGAGGCAGGTGGTCCGTCATGTTCTGGAGATACTTCAAAGGGAGTTTGCACTTCTGTAGACCACCATACTGTGGCGCTGTGTGGTGTTTTTGTTCGTGCAGTTCAGCTTTAAGCACATCCATGGGGATTTCATTAAGCAGCTTGATCGCTGCCAAAATAGCCAAGTAACGCTGTGCTAAATACAGCTAAGCACTATTCGTCTATGTGTGCCTAGCTTTGGAGATTAGGAAGATGATGCCTATGATACATTAGCGCTCGTAAGTGAACGGTGAAATTCCCCTTAGTAATTCCACAGAAATCAGTAAAGTAATGAAATGTGCACTGCTTCCAGGCGATTTACAGGTTTAGGTCCAATATACTGTAGTTTAGTTTCAGGCAACCCTACATGTATGTAGAAAAACAGGGTATAGAGGTTCTTCACGTGACGTCACAGCTCAAAATGTCCGCCATTTTGGCCATCAAATGACGCAACGTCACAGCATCAACACAGCGTTCAGCACGCAGTTTTAACGTTGTCGGCAATCATCGGCCTCTTCTACGGCTAACTGGAAAAAACGCAACGCAACGCAATGCAGCGCAATGGGAGTAATCACTGTTTCCAAATGACTAGCTGATTTGTTATGTCGACGTTAGATGGCGGTGTTCAAATGTTTGACGGCGAACTGGCGATCGATCGATCAATACACGACGTGTAGGCCTACACTTCGTCACGACGTCATGTACATCATGCACAGGCACGAGTCGTGTCATATGCATAGATCTTGACTGTTTCCAAGCTCGACGTGAAGTTCAAATCTACCTGACCTATCTCAATCTGAATGCTACAAGTTTATTAATTTGGCGTGGAGGCTGTTGCTACACGTAAAGGAATACGTTCAAGAATGGGCTCTTACTTGATGAATGGTTGGTATTAATGATGTTGCAGCTCGTCAAACTTCGCAAGTGATGAAAAAGACGGCGGACATTTTTTGGCTCACTACCTGGACTTGTATCAGAGGTCAGCAGAGTATCAGTCTAGTTGCCACTAAGTGTACGTAGGTTGGACAGGAGACCAGTATGGGATCATTGGGAGATGCTAGGCTCGCGCATACCAGGTGAGTGCGCGTTACACCAAGATGGCCATGAACGTTTTAATATGTTGCCCGAGACTATCATGACTGTCGGATTGATACACAATGAATGGTCCCTTGCCGGAAGCATCAATCCTCGGCCCTCGCATATGTTATGTGCTTACTACGCCTACCAAAGCAGCGGCAAATGGGTAAAATAGGAACTAGGTTGATTGCGTTGATTGCGTTGCGTTGCGTTTATTCCAGTAAGCCCTCTTCTACAGCAAGCCGTATGTTTTCAACACGGTTTTCACACCAGACAAACTTCTTATGCTCAGAAACTGTGAGAGGTAAATTGATTTGTTGAGTTGTATGCTCCCAGTGGTCTGTACGTGCCGCTAAACCTTTGAACCGAGAACAAGATGGCAGCCTCCAGGCTTCATTTTGACGGCCAATATGGCGGCCGTGTGACGTCACTGAAGAACCTCTATAAAGAAGGCAGCCCTGTTTACTTCAGTGCGACCACGTTTAATTAGCTGCATTTTGGAAAACTGAGCACAAAACAGTCTTGCATTAGCCCGATGATATTAAAAAGATAAATTGAATTTGGACTAATGAGAGTGGTACGACTCCCACAATATGATACCAGAAAAGGCAGCTTTTGGCAGGTATTAGTGTCGCAGGAAATGACAGCTGTTGGCAGCCATCAGTTTCACCACACCTACCGGAACATTAGCAAAAGCGTTTGAAACAATAATATTTAAAATTTAGGGGGTTTAGCAAATGTAGCAAATGCATCATTTTGCCTCTGGCATGCTGAATTCTTCCCTACTTTCTACACCTGCCTTTAGGTTACTGGAATATGTTGCATGCACGACAGTCATGTTTTCCCACAAAACTAATGTATTTTACTAAGGATGAGTAGGCTATGCATTAATTGTCTAATTGCCTAGAAGTTAACGAATTACTACAAATGAATGGGATCAGCATGAAAAGATTATCAATCTTGCATACAATTAGTAGAGATTGTGCGACGGGTATGAAATGAGAGGATTGGTTGAGTAGTTGGATATTCACAAAGAAGTGGAAGTTTAAAATGGTTATATACATGTACATGTAGATGGTGGTTTCTGTTTCGGATCACAGGAAAATCGCATTTTTACAAATTGTCCCCCACCTCGAAGATTAAAACGTTGTCGCCGCCAGGCTTGTGCTAAATTCACTACGCAGTTGTGAGTCGCGCCCCCCTTCGGATTATTTGCTCACCACAACTGCTTTACTTCGTGGAAGTCGCCACGTTTGGTCAACAGATGGCGTCAGGGCCTGGCGCGAGTTTTACAGCCTATCAGAACGCTGCTTTCAGAACTCTTTGGCTCGTTGGCAATGGATGTTCTTGTGCTACCATGGCGACGAACCGCTCAGCCAATGAAAAAGTGTCTCAGGCCAGCTTGGTTACCATTGTGTCCACACAGGCTGCGCAAGACTGCTGTTGAGACTGCTTTGCACAGACCTGTGTCCGCGCGCGGCGCATCACACAAAAATTTGTTAGTTTCTAAATACGCAAGCCGCATCACAACCTGAACTGGGTGATCACGCGATCTACTCCGCCACGAAAGTAGATCCTAGGAAAATAGCGATATGAGGCTTATTTCGTGCAGACTTGTCATGTCTCACGACTGTTAGAAGTCAATGCATGCAGTGGAAAAGGTCCGGAACGAAATTTGATTGGTTGGTGCCCTATTTGGAATATAATAGGAATTCCCTGACACATTAAGCCATGCACGTCGACATGGTCGAGGCCTACAAAAGGAAACCACAGTATTAACGAGACGTTCGTACAATACAACTATTTGGTTCCTACCAAATATGGCAAACAATGGTTTGAAGACAAAGAAGTTAACATAGGTATTTTGGGCGAAAGGATTTGGTGAAACCTGTGACAGCTATCGGCTATACCACAATGTTTATATGCAGCGGGAATTCCCTTCTCCATGATAACGTTAATATTGTTCGGCGATCTTATTCCAAGATTCAGTAAATTCAGTAAATTGCATCAACTCTCATGCTTCCGAGCTAAACTGCCGGAATTTTAGTGCCGAAGGTTGCATTTTTCTCAGTTGAGTATTATAAAATCAAGATAATGTCAACGTCTTGCAATAGATAAACATGTTTAGAACAATTTGAACCTATTGGTAATCTGAAGTTCGATCTGATGACTTCAAAAAATGCATTTGAAGTGTGATAAATTTACAGTAGAGGCCTCCTGCGCATGCCCAGATTGATTTCTTCCGGTCGTCAATAATATTCTATTGGCTTTGCTGTGGAGGTAGGCGTCGACTACGCCGGTTTGGCTGCGTCACCGTACTATTTTTAGGAGGGCTTTCCCCATGTTGTGGCCGTTCTCCGAAAGGTGACGCCTCTATAGCAAATTCCCTTCCTAACAGTCGTGGTCTATGGCAATTTGTCATCAGAAATGAAAAATCGGTCAATTATTTGCAATTATCGAGAAGAAAAGGATGATATTGGATGACCCCTGGCAGCCACTATTCACAGTCAGTGTGTACAGTAGGCCTAGTGTAGACCGAGTGCTGTATGTAGTGTGTGACGACGCACCAACGCAGCTGTCAGTGGCTAACATGACATGTACAGCATATCTAGGCCTATGTATGTCATAATCATGACGGCAGTGATACCAACACAGGGAGACATCCTTGGTAGGCCTATTTTAGGAGATTCTGCAATTTATTAACTCGAAGCGAGGAATCGCCCGCCATCTTGAGAATGCAACAAGTAGTCCTAAAGTTTCCCATGATGCCTTGAGCGCGCGGTGACAGGTCGTGACAATGGCTTGGTTACCGGTTGCTCGGTGCTCTCATTGGTCAACTCTCTCAGCGCCACCTGTTGATCAAACGCGGCGAATTTTACGAAGTTAAGCAGTTGTGGAGAGCGAGTAAACCGAAGGGGGCGCGGTACACAACTGTGTAGGGAGTTTAGGCTTGTGCCTACTGAGTTTACATGTAATTCACGCTCAGCTCCTGAGTAGCCTTGCATTTTAAAAAATAAACATTACAGAACTTTGAAATTTTTCAATTTTCATTCTTCACAATACTTGGTGACAAGTCCTGAAGTTGAAATCACTCCTTCATGATTTACTCCTGTTTGCCAATTATTCTGAACCTTTGAAGGAAGTTCTCACGATGATCATCACTTTTCTTCTTTCCTTAGTTCACTCTCGGCTTCTAGCTCGTTGAATCCTGGCAATTTATTCCTTACTTTCTGTTCTAAACAATTTTATGAAACTTCACCCTGTGATCTGGAGCTCTCCAAGTCTCTCAAAAATGATGACTTGTGCACGGCGCTCCTCGATAATTTTTCCACTATTTTCTAATTTAGAAGTCAAAAGACTGGAATGATTTTCCGTTTTCCTGGTATCTTAAACGCATTTGTATTCCAGATTTATTCAAGCACGTTTCTCTAATCCTTATCAGTTGACTTTGAAAAGGACACTTTGAATGCATCACCGCGGATGTCGCGAGGGTTTAGGGTATGTCGTAAATCATCGCGCATGATCGATGAGGGGGCTCCGTTAAATTGGTTCCTGATCCTGGCTGAAGTGTTCGGCTTGAAGATCGTTGGGAAGTGTGGAGGTACGTGTCACTGTGCAAGCCTGTAGTAGTGACACTTGTCGTCATTCACCAAGGTCATGTGTATCAAATGGGAGCTGTCAGCCGGTTGACCAGTAGGAGTCAGTACGGTCCAATTCAATGCCTAGCGGACCCATTCATGGTTGATTGAACACCAATCAGGAGACTTTTATATTAGCCTTGGTTGCACTACATCCCCGGGGGTTTTGCGGTCACACCTATGAATTGCAGGCGTCCCAGAAATGCAGATCCGCTAAACAATAGCCCGCTATTGTAAGGTTATATTCGAACGGTCATGGTCTCTCTAGTCATACATTCTAATCCCTCGCTGAACAATATGACCGGACTTTGATTCCAGGGGGACTTGGATGATTCCAGGGGGACTTGGATTCCTTTCACACCTGGCTTCAAGAAACCCGTGTCTGAAATGAAAGAACACCGGTTTTTGAAACACGGCAAGTTCGCCGGGCTTTTCGAAATCCCCGTGTTTTCGTTTTAGCACGGCTACAGATGGCGCAGCCATTAAGTGATGTCGTTTTCGCGCCTCCAACAATGTGCGCCAATACTGAAATGACCGAAGAGTCAGTGCATGCAGCGCCACCTGTCGCCGGGCTACTTAACTACAATGTAGTAGTGTGACCTCTCGCCGGGATTTCCGTACACACGGGTTTGACACGGGTCTGGAAAAACACGGGTGTTTTCAACAGGTGTAACCTTAGCTATTGTATTGGTCCGCTAGAACTTTGCTGCCGCCTTTTGGCGATAAGCCCGGCTGACTGCTCTTATTGGAAGTCTATTGACGGGCAATTGTCGGTGGTTAGCAAAATTTAGTGGACCGGTGCCTTCTCTGATATTGTTCAGCTTGAACATCAGTTGGATAGCATACATCATTCGTTCTTACAAATAGCTCAAAAGTAAGAAGAACGTCGTGGCCAGTAGGGAACGCTGGGTGAAAAACCTCTGAGTGTTATCTCTCAATATAGTGTATCAAAGAAGGAATCTTAAATTAAATTAAAACGCACAGTAGGCATGGTAGGTGTGGCTTATCAACTAAGTCATCGCCTACGTACATTGTGGAAATATTGGAAAATGTCAGAACATTTGTTGCGAGCTACCTTATGCCTTCGTGTATGGATCAGCATTTAGTGGTTTTCACTACGCCACCGAAAATTGATAAACACGATGATGAGATTTTCGATGCCATCCATCACGGGCGAAAATCCCAAACAGCGCAATTATCGTGAAACCCCTACCGGTACAAAACTTTTGATATGGTGCCTTGTCATTCTTTGTGAAGAACATCAGATACAACCAGTTATTCAAATGTTGTCATACCTCGCTTGACAGAACGTCGAATAGATTTGTTAAATGGGAGACATTCCAATAATCCATTCCATTCCCGACTCTGATTCCTAGGGGGGTTTAGTTTTCGATTACGGATGATCCATCATTGTGTTAATATTGTTTTTCATGTCGGCTTCATCGTAGAATCAATCCATTCCCATTGACAGTGCGTCTCTATCATAAATTCCAGCGATGATGAGTACCCAGGGGTTCAGGTGCAAATATTTTTGTGTGACACTTCACTTGGTTTGATTCCCACTGAGAGTCATTGCGAAATTATGTCACGAAATCTTTCCCAAGCAGCAGATTCTGACACGCACTTGTTTTCGTTCATTGCGACCTCGCAAGTGGGAACATATTGGATCTTTGCCGAACTATGCTTCAACATGAAACTTGATTGGATGAACTTAATAAATATGGCAGGCACTTTTCAGAGCTTGATTAATTTGGTCATCTCATAGATTTTCGATTGAAGCAGATAAACGTTTTTTCCAATCGCCAAGAAAATTCCCCATTAGTTTCATTGATAACAGACTCAAGATTGGTCATATACGATGGGAAGATTTCTGGCTCTCAAAAGCATTGAATTGAGAACTGAGAACCAATACTGCATTTTAGCTCAAAAGACCATAATTGGGGCCGAATGGGTGAATGTCATCCTGGGTGACCCTAAATGTCACCCAGTACAAAAATGGGTGACCCTAAATGTCCCCAGAACAGGGCTGAGTGACGTTTAGACCATAAACGTCACCCAGTTTGAAAATCGCGCCATTTTAAAACCTGTGCCCGAGGTTGGCTATCGATAGTGGAACGTAGGTCAAATTTAAAATTTGAAAATTTGGTAGCGATCGCGAATCATGGAAATGAACAAATGTGATTTTGACAATTTTGCATCATAAAATCCGAATAAAACATGGATTTGATAGAGCAATATGCATCTTCATCGTCTGATGAGGAAAACCAAGGGCACATATTAAAGTGTAAAGTCGATGGGTCGCACTTAGAGGAACCGTATTGTGGTTTCATGGTTCCTTTATTAGTGAGGTTTCGCAAATCTGACGAAACACGAAGTACGAAATACGAAATTCAACTTCATTTCCAGGACCTAATGTTTTTCTGGAGATGGTTGGTACAACACATGTCCCTGCTGCTGGTGCGTGTTTTAGCATATCACATAAGACCGAGAGAGTTATGGTACATCTTGAATTTTGAAATTTCCACTTCGTACCTACGAAGTCGATACGAAAGATAAATTTCAAAGTCTAATATACGCTTGTAACTCTATCGGTCTAACGTCATACGCTAAAAGACGCTCTTGCTGCAGGCGATACTTGTGGTGCCAACCATCTCCTGAAATATATTACGTCATGGAAGTAAAGTCCAATTTCGTATTTGCGATTTGCGAAACCTCCCTATTCCCCTGGGAAATATGCAATTTGTTTTCAGCTACACGAACGGCGTACCACTTACCTTGGACGCAGGTTTTAAAACGGCGCAATTTTCAAACGTCACCCAGCCTTGTTCTGCAGGACGTTTATGGTCACCTAGTTTTGTCCTGGGTGACATTTAGGGTCACCCAGGACGACATTCACCTATTCGGCAATATCATATTGGTCAAATTAATGCACTGCAGCATAAAAAACCTAAGTACCAAAATTGTTGTATGAGGCGCACTTTCCTCCAATACATATTGCTCTACCACATTTATTACTAGGGCCTACCTTCTATGTGATTCGTGAGATCTTTAATCAAATGGAATAGAATGAGATCACTGCTGCCGTCTGCAATATCATCTACGAACCTGAATCCAGCCAACCAAGAGAATCCTCGGATGGAATACTACCTCTGCTGCCATCTGCACTATCATCTGAGAAATGAAATCAACCAATCAGGAGATTGTCTTACTTACTTGAAAGAAAGTAACAGCTGCATGTGAACTGCTTTTAACATTAACTTCTTAAATTCTTCATCTTCATCTTTTAAATCCTAGTATTTTCCTTTACAATTTGTGTCACATCCATTGTTTTCTTTACTTTATTTTATTGGGTTTTTTCGTCTGCCTGTAAAGCGCGTTGAGGTTCTTTTACATAAAGCGCTATATAAATTTTGTAATAATAATAAATAATAATACATATCTACAAGAATTCAGTACTTAACATACTTATCATTGCAGAAATTCTCTCAAGGGCTCTGATCCTGAAAGGAGAGTAGGTGTCGTCCATCAGTATTCATTAGAATACAGTACTAATCATTTTCATCATTACAGAAAGCTGAGAAGCTCCTGATGGGGGAATAAATGGTTAGTGTCATCAGTGAGTATTCAGAAAAATTCAATACTTCACCTTTTTTTCTTACAGAAACTCTCTCAGAGGCTGTGAAGCTCCTGAAGGGGGAGTACCTCCTCCGAGTCATCAAGGAGTATAAGATGGACAAGGCCCTTCTCTTCTGTAGGACGAAGCTGGACTGTGACAATGTAGAGGCCTACTTTACGTCTTATGGAGGAGGTGAGTTAGGCCCGTTTCATTCGTTGCTCTTCTGCCGCGCCGAACCTAGTTCGGCTTTGGGTCGATTCTCGTGGATCTGATTCATGCGTCGCTCCGTGTGACAAAGGCTCCATCATCCATGACGCTGCTCCCTGTGATGTTCTCAGAGCGCTTGTGCAGCCCGCGGTCATTGCGGAGTTGTCAGACGACAACAACTTCGCAAAAATGGCACTAATTCCGAAGAGTGGTATAGGGCGAGTCGATCCAAAACTTGGGTCGACCCAGATGTTAGGGCGGCAAACATTCGTTTCATACGTCGCTCTTCTCATTAAACTCCCTACGCAGTTGTGTACCGCGCCCCCTTTGGTTTACTCGCTCTCCACAACTGCTTAACTTCGTAAAATTCGCCGCGTTCGGTCAACAGATGGCGCTGAGAGAGTCGACCAATGAGAGCACCGAGCAACCGGTAACCAAGCTGGCCTGAGACACTTTTTCATTGGCCGAGCGGTTCGTAGCCATGGTAGCACAAGAACATCCGTTTTCAACGGGCAAAACAATTCTGAAAGCAGCGTGCTGATAGGCTGTAAAACTCGCGCCAGGCCCTGACGCCATCTGTTGACCAAACGCGGCGACTTCCACGAAGTAAAGCAGTTGTGGAGAGCGAGTAAGGGGGCGCGACTCACAACTGCGTAGGGAGTTTATCTTCTCATGTGCCGAACTTGCGATTTTTGGTTCGACGCGGGCCTTACGTGTTTGGTACTGAAGCTGAAGCTTATACCAGTTTGTGAGGGATATGATGTGAATCCTAGTCACACTGTAAAATGTACAATAAAATTTTCTGCATCTAACAAGCTGGATTTTTCACTGCAAATGTCCGTCGTAGAGATTACGTCCACAATTTGCTGCGGCGTTGGAGACTCATCATAGAGGTAGCCAGTCATAAAAGCAATCTCTACAAGCAATGAATGGTGAACCTTGACTACAGTCAATGTCAATTCATCATTACCGAAGCAAGCTTCGGTGGGGGTGACTTATTCAGAAGGTAGCTGCGTCTATATTGGATTGCCATTTACATGTATATTTTAGGTCCAAGGGGCAGAAATCGAGAACTCTCCTGTGTCTGTCTCCATAGCGACCGTCGACCCCAGGAACGCAAGGCCAACTTGGAAAAGTTCAAGAATGGCGAAGTTCGTTTCTTGGTTTGCACGGACGTAGCAGCTCGTGGTATCGATGTGATGGGACTGCCGTATGGTATGTGGAGCCATAACAAATGAAAATTTCCCGCAAATTATGTCCCTCATGTTCTGTGCTCGTGGTTGATTGATTATCAGATATCCCACAAACCTTATGAAGTCGTAAAGCAACGCCAACACCTGCCTTCAAGGAGCCCGCACAAGAATGTTTATACTAGTGTCCCACTGGCGAATTTTGGTCTGCGACAAGGGACGAATGAAAAAATCGTAGCTTTTCGTAACTGTTCTTAGACTGTCGTCTATGTTCGCAGTAATTCGCTGGCTGGCAGAAAAATGTTCAAAATGTTCAAAATTTGCCTGCGACAAAATCGCATTCGCAGTCAGTCGAAGTTATCTCGTATATAGTCGCACCCATGTCGTACATAGTCGTACAGGATAGTAGGTCTTGAAGAGTAACCTCGACTATCTACGACAGTCTGCGACTAGCTACGAGTAATGTGCGAAGAAACTACGAGCATCTACGTTTATCTACGACCAAGCACGACTAAACTGCGTCTGGGCCTGCGAGTGTTTGACGAATCAGCGACAAATTGACAACTCGCCAAAAACTACGTATAATGCTAAATATCGCAGCTTGTCGAGGATATATCGCAGTCTTCAGATTCGCCCCTTGTCGTGGGCAAAAGTCGCCAGTGGGACACTACCATTAGCTCGCATCCTAGGAGTGTCCCACTGGCGAATTTTGGCCTGCGACAAGGGACGAATGAAAAAATCGTAGCTCCTCGTAACAGTTCTTAGACTGTCGTCTATGTTCGCAATGATTCTGTGGTTCGCAGAAAGATTTTCAAAAAGTTCAAAAGTCAGTCGAACTTATCTCGTATATAGTCGCACCCGTGTCGTACATAGTCGTACAGGTTCGTAGGTCTTGGTTATGGAAGAGCAACCTCGACTACATGTATCTACGACAGTCTGCGACTAGCAACGAGTAATGGCCGAAGAAACTACGAGCATCTACGACCACCCACGACTAACTTCGTCTATAGGCCTGCGAGTTTTCGACCAATCAGCGACCAGTTGACAACTCGCGTTGGCGGTAAGTTTCGACAAGGTACGAATAGCATGGTCGATAGTGTCGACAAGGTACGAATATCGACGGATTGGGGACGCCAAAGTGCAGTTGGCTACGAAGCTCGCGACCTATCAACGACTGTATGCGTTTGAATTTCGCCAATGCGAAAAACTACGAACGCTAAATATCGCTGCTTGTCGAGGGAATATCGCAGACTTCAGATTCGCCCCTTGTGGGCAAAAGTTGCCAGTGGGACCCTAATAGAGTTGTCCTCTATTAGAGTTGTCCTCTATTCACAACTGTTTGGAGCTCCAGACAGTCCGATGAAATAGAGCACTACATATTAGGTAACAGGCTGGGTAATGTGTGCCAGGAATAGTGCCCATTTCATGGGTGGAAATGGGTGTTATGCGAGTTTGATTTTGTGTCAGTTTTCTACATAGGTTTGTGGTCACACCATTATTTAGGGTATGCATGCCATTGATTTGGAAAAGGCTTAGGCCCTTTCAAAAAAAGAAAAAGTTTCTCAGGTTGTCCGTACAAGCCCTACTTACACAATAGAAATCCCCGGACTTGAGACTAGGTGTGGGCGTCTACACTACAAAAATAAAATCCAGCTGAACTTAACTGCTACGCCCGGTGTTAGGATCGCTGCTGGCGTGCACTCTTCACGAGGAGGCGGCTTCCCATGACCTTGACATTGTCACGCCTTTTGAAAAAATAAGTTGTTTATTCCGCGTTCTTATCACTGCTTATCATTACATTTGCTACTTTATCTTATGTAAAGGCAATTTTCTCTCGTAAAAACCAGGCCTAGGTTTAGAGAACTTACGATGCCCCACAAAAGCTGCACTAGACACGCCGCCTGTCGGCCTCGCGTAAGTTACGCGCAAATTGCGCAAAAAACCCGGGGTTTTATGTAGTGTATCCAAGGCTATAAATTCGCCTCTCATGATCAGACAGCTCCTCACGACCTCCAAGGTATGCGCCAATCCTGGCATTATCATTGCCCTAAAGCATGGCGTACACGGGCGACTAAAATGGGGGCGACTACAGATGCGACTACTACGTCGCATGCGATAATTACCTTTGAGGTCGATCAGTGATGTCATCCGCGACATCACTGATCTTCCAATGAAAAATTTGTCGCAAACGAGTCGACAAAAACTAAAAAAAATAAAAATATGTTCAGTGCTGCTGTGGTCGCAAGGCCGGTCACCGAGAAAATCACTCGAAAAATCGCCCGTGGGGGCAGGCTTAAATTAAACAGGCCTGCTAAAATGCAGCAACCTCTGCTTTTGTAACAGCATCCCGTCGTTGTCTTCGCGTGCAGCCATAGCTCTCACTAGTAGACCTTTATCCCATTCAACAGTCTGGACAACAGTTGTCAAAGAGTTGTTGCACAGACACTTCAACAACAGTCTGGCCCTACACAATAGCTGAACTGTTGGAGTGACAGTATGGACAAACTGAGAAACTTTTTTCAAAAGGGCCTAAGCCTTTTCAAAATCAATGGCATGCGTACCCTGAATAATGGTTTGACCACAAACCTGTAGAAAACTGACACTCAATCAAACTCGCATATAACACCCATGAAATGGGCACTATTCCTGGCACACATTACCCAGCCTGTTACCTAATATGTAGTGCTCTATTTCATCGAACAGTCTGGAGTTCCAAACAGTTGTGAATAGAGGACAACTCTAATAGAGGACAACTCTACTAGGAGTCAAGTTCTTTACAATAGGGAGGTTTCGCAAGTGCCCTGTTAGGCCCTACGACGACGTTTATCTATTGTGTGGGTATACCCAAACAACAGATAAACGTCGTCGTATGGCTTAACCGGGCGCTTGCGAAACCTCCCTAATACCATAGCGTCCGTCGTCGTTCGTTAGCAGAGCCTGTTTGGTGAATGCTGGACCTGAAACTGTGTCACTCTTGATCTGTGTAAACATACATCTGTCTATGGTGCAAACTTGGGTTTTCACGTTGTAGATGAGGAGATGATGCTTTTCAGATCAGCGTGGCATGAATGAATTCAGAATTGCAATCATCTTTATGATGGTAACATGATGTCAATGCATATTTTACGCCGTAGGCTTTAGCCCCTTTCACACCGGACCTGCGTAGAGTTGCGTTGTGCGGTGTACCGAGCACACGGAAATTAGGCTGCGTACTCATGAAATAAATGTTGCTACGCGCAGGATCAGCGTAGTCCCTGAACCCAAACTAAGCAGAAGTACGCAACACTACGCCCTTCCATACGTAACATAATGCCAGCCTCAAGGGTTTTTCGTCGGACTGTCGTAGGTTGCGTACTATTGCGTAGGCATGGCATTCAGTAGCGTGGTATTGCGTAAAACTGCGTAGGCCTACTTTGCTGCGTCAGTGCTCTTCGCCGAAAGTACGCGAAAAAATTAAACATGTTTAATTATTTGCGTCCATCTCTCGTACACCATTTGCCTCCTTCGGCGTCTTGCCACGTAGGCCAGCGTAGGCAGAGCGTAGGGTAAGCTCGGCGTAGGCGGTACGCCGCACTACGCAACTCTACGTAGGCTGGGCGTGAAAGGGGCTTTTGCTTCAAAATCATTCCAGTCGTGAATGTAACTCTACCGGATGAGAAACAGAACTACGTTCATCGTATTGGTCGTGTTGGACGGGCGGAGAGGATGGGTCTGGCTGTGTCGTTTGCCGGTAGCGTGAAGGAGAAAGTTTGGTACCATTCCAACTGTAGCAACCGTGGAAAGGGTTGCTACAATACAAACTTGACGGATCGTGGCGGATGTTGTATCTGGTACAATGAACCACAGGTGAGGAAGGTTCAGAGTAATCAACATTTGTTGCTGGAATGTTGGTGGCAAGATCTTCTGGGCCACTGATTGGGTAGAATGTAATTATCCAGCAGCATTGGGTAGCATCAAATAAATGATCAGAAGTGTTCTTAGATCGTCCTACCATCCAAACTCAAGAGTCAAGTTTATGGGGGAGGGGTTAGATTTTGTCTGTGTATGTCCCCTGTATGTAGTTGTCTCAAACTGTTATAATAGGAGCTGTCACTCCGTTGACCAATAGGTGTCACTACGGTCCAATTCAATGCCTAGCGGACCCATTCATGGTTGATTGAGCACCAATCAGGAGAATTTTATTGTATTGTATTCCTATTACCATCATTCATCATCTGCTCGTGTAGCCTGTCGTAACTGATGGGTCTTGCGGCATGGAGACAAATGGTTATTTCCTTGTTTAGATGAAGACTGAACCAATTTACTACAACAACTTCATTCTACGAACACCTCTGCCAGGAGTACACCTCCACATTATGATCAATACTGTCATCTACCTTTCTGTTAAAGGTGCTCTAGTTCGAATTGTAAACATTACAGTTTGTTTATTTACATGGTTGATTATAATAGTTATTTTTCCTCGAACAGGTGGCAGCACTGTGTATACCAAAACATTAATGTTATCTATTTTTATACCTATCTTGATAAATATTCTTGTAACTGAAATATATTTATGATTTTACACTCAAAAACAAACAAAAATTTGTGAAAGGCGAGATTTGATTCGATTTTATCTGATTTGTTAGTACCAGGAGTTGACAATAGGTAGCACACCGTAATGTTTACAATTCGAAATAGAGCACCTTTAAGTCTGGCTTCCATAATCAGAACACACTCTCATCTTTGGACCCCAAAGGCGTCATTTACGAGGAAATACCAAATTAACTCATCTATTTTGTGTTGTCTGCAGCTTCTAGCTGATGTTGAGGATCATCTCGGTGTGACCATAGACCAGATAGAACCCGACTTGAAGATACCTATCAATGAGTTCGACGGCAAAGTCACCTATGGACAAAAACAACAAAACACTGGTATGCTTTCGAACCATATGGTTTTAGGAACCAACATATGGTTTTAGCATCTTTTCGGTAGATATAATTTCTGACTGGTTTTCTGTCCACTTACCGCTCCGCTATCTCGTAGGCTATATAGCAGAAACGGTGTTTGGACAGCAGGCCAGTCTAAGAGGAGCCCAGGGCCCATATTCATAAAACCTTGCTGCTTTAGTTGGCTGCGTGTTGTGTACATTGGTCTGTAAAAACTGGGCACATTAGGAGGCAACTAAGCCTAGCAGGGTTTTATGAATATGGGTCCTGATAGCCAAGTGGTTATCAGGGCTGGTCCCTGGTTCGAATCCACGCCCGTCGCATGGGACAGTAAGCCGTGGTGCCTTGTAGGTCGTGTTTCTTTGCAAGGGCAAGTAAAATACCCCATCCAAGTGAGGAACATGAGTAGCTTGAGATGGTCTCCTCCGTACTTACAAGGGCCAATAATGCTATGGCTATACGGAAAAAATCTAATACAAGTACAAACACCAGTCCAATACTCTTTCTACGTAACTTCAGTCCATAAGCACTTGGTGCATGATTGACAATTTTCAACACCCAACCATTTCAATTCCATGCCTGATTTCATTCTTAACAACAACAGATCTTCAATACTAGTAATTAATTCCTTGTATCCATTTTCAGGCTCTGGCTACAAGGGTCATGTCGATTTCCTTGCTCCGACCGTGGCCGAGTTGGCAGCTCTGGAAAAGAAGGCTCAGACATCGTATATCACACTTTTTCATAAGAAACCATTCGCTTCACGTTAAGATATGAGAGACAAGGGCTTACTTTAAACCTGTAGTAACTCAGGCTGCATCTAAATTGTCACTCCTACTTTAAATATCTTTTTTTCTTGGCCTGGAATAAAAGGATTGATAGATTTCATCAAGTCCTACTCGGAAAAAGTTAAAGAAAGATTTTTTTCAGTTTCAATTTTCAATTTATTTTAATACCAAACCGGGTTCCCGGTATAGTACAATGTACACTACATTATTTACAGTTTTTTTTAAAACTACATGTTATTCAACATGGCGGTCAACGACCCAGGATCCATCCGCACCGCCGGCGAGATTCCGACGTGCAAAACGACGTGCAACACATACGGATATTGCTATGTGAGGAAACAACAAAGCAGGAAAAAATTTTTGTGGTTTGTCAATCGAAATTTGCTAAGAGGTAAATGTAGTCTCTGTGGTAAAGTAATTGAATATTTTTCAAATGTGAAACTATGTTTAAAAATCCTATAATACATTTCGAGGTAATGTTCACCTCATCCATCCATTTATGTTCAAAACTGGTCCTGTAGGCGTTGTTTCATTGTTTACACTGTTTCTCTCACTGTGAACATTCAGTTTGGACAATAATAGACAGGATTAGCACCTTTCCGACTCCGACTTCAACTACGAGAACGAATTGCAGTCCGCTGTGGACATCCTTGATAAAAACGATTTGATAGACGTTTGCAAGTCGTAAAATGCCATAACTTTGTGGCAGAATAATTTTCACTCGTAATCGGAAGTGCACCTAAATCGCAAATATCATAGTCGTATTTCAAGTCGTAACGACTAGGATTACGAGTTCAATATTCATAATTTATCCTTATTTCCGATTTATAAGGCCAAATTTTTCTGTCTTCAATATATGGTGCTTGATGAATTGAAAACGTCTACCAACTCGTTTTTATCAAGGATGTCCACAGCGGACTGCAATTCGTTCTCGTAGTTGAAGTCGGAGTCGGAAAGGTGCTAATCCTGTCTAATAGCAAACACTAGGGCCCATATTTTCAAAGCTGTTTTAACGCTAAAATGCATTTTAGTCCAGAACTTCCATGCCTATAAGCATGCAAGTGCTGGACTAAAATGCATTTTAGCGTTAAAACAGCTTTGAAAATATGGGCCATGGAGTTTGGATAACAACAAAGACATCTTGATTGTGTGATATAAAACGAAATAGGGGTTGGATGTCGGTCAAGAAATGAAGGGTAGGGTGTTTAGCTGCCTGTCATGTCTGTTGGCCTACTGGCATGGATACAATGGTGGGCTCCTATCCATCAAGTTTGGAGTAGGCCTACATCGTTGAAACTAACCACGAAATTTCTTCATTTGGAAGACTTGATTACAGTTGATGGAGAATGAATGTGGAATCTGAAATCACACCTTACTAACAGGATTCAATGTAAAATCTATCAATAAAAGTCCCGATCTCCAAATGGTAGTGTTGTTTTGTGAATTGTATGAAATTGGGAGCAGGATTTTGACATTGAAAGGAGTTGACAGGTAGGCAGCTGCCCGTGCTGAAAATTTAATTCAGAGAGATCAAGATATTTCTGCGGACTAAGGTACATGTAGGCCTCCGGTGTAAGAGCTCGGAACGTTCCAAAATCAAGTTCTCTTCGAAGGAACTCCACATCCTCCGCAGTATACATGTCATCCTGGGAACCCAGGGCATTTCCACTCGGCATAGCGCGTTCCCGGACGTGCGAGTAGGGGAGCGCGTTTTAGAGGACCTGTTGCAAGAGGATGTGATGTATAACTGAATGAACAGAATTCTCCAAAAAAACTAAGTTGTTTTTGGGACCAAGTACAAAAATGAAATCCTGCATTTGCGTCCAGTGTAGTGCATTTAGAGAATGCTGGCTAAAGTATTCCCGCTGTCTTTCCCCTGCCTCTGATCTTTAGTGGAAAAGTATGTACGACAAGCAAGGTAGGTTCAGCTATTGCACTAACGAAGCGCCTGCATTTCTTTATCACACTGATAGCTTTCCTTGGACGTCAATCTCCAGGCAGAACAAAAGATATATAAAAGATAGTACATGTACTTTATAAAGTATATTGAATAGGCCTACGATGCGTGGGGAAATGGTAATTGCTAAAATTAAGGAAAATATTGATGATTTAAGTGGACTTTTTGATTGTTCTCCAATCAAAAAAAATTTCTTTTGTTTCACACACCCAGACGAATCCATCCGTGGCAACTTTAAGTCACAAGAGGCGCCGCCTACAGGGAGACTTTTGCAAACGATACCGAGCATTGTTATCTCCCCGCTTTTTTTAAAAAAGTCGGGGAGATATTGTTTTACCCTCCGCCGTCAGTCCGGCTGTCCGTCCGTCCGTCCGAAAGTGATATCTCCTCCTAGACCGTTCAACGGAGGAGCTTGAAACTTTGGTATATATTAGGTACTCATCCACTATTGTGCACAACACTCTTGGAATTTCGATCCAACTCCCTTTCACATATCACCAGGGGGCGATATGTGAAGAACACATTTATGGTCATTACTCCTAAAGTAATTGTGATAAAGTGATGAAATTTGGTGTGAAGGTTTATCTGTGACAGCTTCATAATATATCATACGGGTTTTGACCTTGACCTACTTTCAAGGTCACAGGGGTCAAACTTTAATAAAAACTAGGAGCCATCCGAAAGTGATATCTCCTCCTGGACCGTTCAATGGAGGAGATTGAAACTTTGGTATATATTAGGTACTCATCCTCTGATGTGCACAACACTCTTAGCATTTCAATCCAACTCTCTGTCTTTCCACCAGGAGGCGATCCGTGACAAATACATTTATGGCCATTACTCCTTAAGTAATTGTGATAAAGTGACAAAATTTTGTGTGAAGGTTCATCTGTAACATCTTCGCAATATATCGGACAGGTTTTGACGTTGACCTACTTTCAATGTCACAAGGGGACGAACATTCCTTAAAACCACAAGAAACATGTGAAAAACACGTCTATGGGCATTATTTGTAAACTATTTGTGATGAGATGACAAAATTGTGAGTGGTGGTGTATCTGGAATTTGGAATGTTTAGGTACCGTACTGGACTGCTAATGTGCCCAACCCCCAATGTACTTCGATCAAACTCAGCCTCTTCCCACCAGGGGTCAATATATGAAAGACACAGGAAAAATAACCATGTCACCATTACTTCCTGTCGAAAGCGGGGAGATATGCGATGGGCTCCCATCGACATTGCTCTAGTTTATCTACTTCGTTGCGCCGATTCGTGTTTACTCCGTCAGGACTGCAGCGCCTTCATATACATGTACGATAAAACATCGAAGAAATGTTGGCCCGTATTCAATAAGGGTGATCATCGCACGTTTAAGGGTGTTTTGGCCTAATCAGCGTAAAAATTCTGCATTACACAGGTTAAAGGCCTAGAAAACTATTGTCTGATGTCTGTACGGTGGTTCACCAGAGGCGTTTACCCTCAGGATAATCACTATCCTCTTGCAACAGGTCCTCTAAAACGCGCTCCCCTACTCGCACGTCCGAGGCCCTGTTTAAATTGGCGCCTTTTCGCTGTGGAACTAGCGACAGAAAATCTGTCGCTGAATACAACCAATCACAGCGAAGCTTCTATCCCGCCATGGTCACTCCCAAATATGGTGGTTTCAAACATTCCTCGATTCGCTGACAAACTCGCTGGATTTTTTAATATTCCTAAATTAACTTCGCGTAAAAATGGTTCTCATGGATTATCTAGATAATGGGTAAGTACCGCTGAAAGGGTAAATGTCGTCCTGGGTATATACAAAGATTACCCAGGATCTCAATCTTCACTAAAACAATACCCTGGGTGCACTTTCGGTAGTCGAACATCACCCAGCATCGTAGTATGACACCTGGATTCGAGGTTGTCTCGCCCGTCAACACGTGACCGCCTGAAGAATGTCATGAACAGCTACAATCAACAAGTACCGCGGCGTGAGACCGCGAGATTCCACGGGATTTCTAAATAAGACTCGTTCCTAGGCACAGATTGCGGGAGCTGGGTGACGTTTGGCTACCGAAACTACACCCAGGGTATTGTTTTAGTGAAGACTGAGATCCTGGGTAATCTTTGTATATACCCAGGACGACATTTACCCTTTCAGCGTAAGTACCGACGGGTTCAAAACACGAAGGTATGATCCAGTTCATGTGTTTGGGGCAGCTATCATTCCGACAGCATCCATAAATTATGGAATGAGATGCATTGCTATGAGACTGGTACCCGGTAACTCATAACACCAGATATATGTGCATACGTTACAGCACTAGGCGCGATGTCTGCCCATTACATCAAGTGGCGATCCCCCACTGCATTGCATGGTTTATTCGTGAATTACCAGTTGGCGAGTACACATGAGGGAACAGCCCTCTTCCACACCGAAACGGGGTGGGTTTCCCCAGGGCATTGTAACGCGCTATGCAGAGTGGAAATGCCCTGGGTTCCCAGGATGGATAATCACACGCGTCTAACTATCCTGCGTCTAAGTCAAAGAGCGTAAAAATAAATGTTGAACGATCAGGAAGGCTTGTCTAGAATTTTTCCGACACTTTCTATTGTCCTCCCACACTACGCAGGAATGTTAGACGCGTGTAATCATCGTGTGGGTAAAATGCCAGGGATCAGGCAGCTTACAGAACGTAGAACAATAGTTTCTAGGCCTATAACCTGTTTAATGCAGAATTTGTACGCTGATTTAGCTAAACACCCTTATTGAATACGGCCCGTTATCTTTTCGATTGTGTCAAATATGGTATAAATGCATTGGTCGCTGCCTTGTTTATTGGCAACAACAAATTTTTGACTGTGAATAGGCCTCAAGTTGTAAGATGATCAGACCATGACTTGCTGGTAGTCCGTGAATCACCACAGCGTCGCGAAGTTTTGACATGGTTGCTGTTGCACACCGGCTTGTTGTACTTGACTCGATGGCGCGATGACTCGAAGGCGCGAAGAAAGCCAATTAAATGTCCTGTATATTAATGGGTGCATGCCTTATTTTAATTCGAGGTCCACATTTCAAAACACTGGGTTACTATGCAACATTTTTGGGAAGGTGAAATAACCCACCTCTGGCATATTTTTATAACCATCGTTAAACCGCATATCTATTTCCAATTTTAGTTTAACTCTAAATCCGTGACGTCATTGGCGCTTGGAATGCATGATTGTGGTTGTGCGTGACGCAGCGGAATTTATTCAAGACTTTTTTGTCGTTCAAGTGTTTTGAAAAAGGTACAGTTCCAATAATTTGAGAATGTAAAAATCAGTGCAACAATTAAAGAAAGGTTAACCAAATTGAAAAACATACATTGCAAGATATAAAAGATATAAAATATCATCCAATATCTGAAAATACTCGTCCAAGATTGTCACGTGCGTCTTGCCAAGATGCACGTGACCACAAAACTGATGACGTCATAAAGTACATGAACCCAGGTGCATTTCCTCATTTTCATGAATTTACTTTTTGCATGGTGGCAGCTCTGACGCATTGGGACACTTCCGGTAAAGAACGTGCAGTAGGATCATTGCTCGAAAGGACTGAAAATTATCGCTATACCTCCTTCGGGGTTTGGAATAGGGAGACAAGACCAATGCCTACAACTTTTTATAAGGGACCCATAGTAAATTCTCAAGGACTTAGGAGCTATAGGCCTAGTTCGAGGCTATCCTTCATTTCCTGATTTACGCTGAATATCAACCTCGCTGCACTTCTTGGTAGCTTGGGACACTACGTCTGTCCACTTCCGCCGTTGATCCAATACACTTATTATAAATAACCAGCTGGATTTCATAGGATAATTTTGGCGGTCATCGAGTCATCGCGCCATCGAGTCTTCGCGTCATCGAGTCAAGTACAACAAGCCTTGCACACCAATAGGGCGTATTCGCTTGACGGCTATTTCGACCGTAAGCTCGGCCCACATGACAATCTACCACCTACTCTGATTTCCCGCCCAGGACGGTATTGGGGCGCGAGTACACTCTAATGAATAAACTTAAACAGCACTTCATAAATCAATAAAGAACCCACCGTCCTAACAGTTATGAAGTCGTTGACCATCGGTATAAACTGACGGGAGGGAGTCCTCAGGTAGCTTTACCAACTCACCGTCCTAACAGTTATGAAGTCGTCGACCATCGGTATAAACTGACGGGAGGGAGACCTCAGGTTGCTTTACCAACCCACCGTCTTTACCAACCCACCGTCTTTACAGTTAAGTCGTTGACCATCGGTATAAACTGACGGGAGGGGGTCCTCAGGTAGCTTTACCAACCCACCGTCTTTACAGTTATGAAGTCGTTGACCATCGGTATAAACTGGCGGGAGGGGGTCCTCAGGTAGCTTTACCAACTCACCGTCCTAACAGTCGTTGACCATCGGTATAAACTGACGGGAGGGGGTCCTCAGGTAGCTTTACCAACCCACCGTCTTTACAGTTATGAAGTATTTGTATTTTATTTGTATTTGTATTTATTTTCATAAGAATATTTACAAGAGAAGTAGGAAAGGGCCGAGGCCGAAGCATTAGTGGTCCTTATGAACAAACTTAAACATAGAATTAAGGCGGTGACAAAATAACAATAAACATGAATATTGAGTAAAGAATGAATGAAAGTCGCGTGGTGAGAGAACACAAACCACGGACAAACAAAATACAGACAGAGTAAGACAAGTACGGACCGCGGTAGACGCCCAGAGGAACTGGTAAAGACCTATTCAACACTGAGTATCCACCGCGACCGCACCGACCAGAGCAACAGCACATTAATGATACACTGTACGTACAGAATAGGAGTACGAATTTAGGGGGTCATGGCAGCTACCCCAAACATAAGAGCGGGAATGCATGAAGAGGGCACAGAGTCGGGGTTGATGTGTAAGGAACCGAAGAAGTGAAGGGTCACTATGTAGCATCGCTGAGTGTGGAATTCGCTGTGTCAAGAAAAGTAGCAGTTTTTGATATAATGAGCTTATTCATCTGATTTGAGAAGGGAGGGCCACCATGAATCAACAGGNGTCAAGAAAAGTAGCAGTTTTTGATATAATGAGCTTATTCATCTGATTTGAGAAGGAAGGGCCACCATGAATCAACAGGTAACTGCGGTCTGCCAGATTGGATGAAGCTAAAACAGTTGTGTCAAGATTCGGGATAGAGTCAATATCGTTCATGATGTGTCCTGAACTTCACCTGATGTCATGATGTGTCCTGAACTTCACCTGATGAAACCCCGAGTCCCCTGTGACCCTTCGTCGTTGATGGTCCCAATCGTTGATGGTCCCAATCAAACTAAAGACATGTCATGCTACCGAAATGTGTAAAATATAAGGAATTTTTATTGTCATACGCAACAAAAACAGCCAGAGTCCCAGACTCGAAATGACGAATGAGAAGCCGATAATAGAGATCGAGCAGTGAAAAGCGAGGGGCCGACGATAGGCCTCATTCGGCTGATAGCACCAAAATTATCATATCCCTTCGTCGTTAATGGTCCCAATCAGACTAAATATGTATCAAATAATCTAAATATGTCAAATTTTAACAATTTCTAAGGCAGCACACTATGAAAGCAGCCCGAGTTGAAGACTTGGAATGACGTGCATGAAGCCGAGATCGCTGTTGTCGGTTCGATCATTGTGATTTTTTTCCAATATATATCGTCATATTTTGAACCCACTCATGTCGTTTTGATGAGAAATAATTTCAGTTATTGTTTGATAGTACTCTAAAATACCACTCACGTATGATTTCATAAGGCGGTTGTCTATGATCATTGGGATTTTATGCGATTATCATAGGTATATTTCATCTCGATTCACTTTGTGCAAGCACACGACATTTCCCATGATTCCTCATTCCATGAACAAAAGAGCATCCAACATGTCAAAGTAACTGGCGCGGGAAATTTAAATAGTGCTGTTTTCTATTTTGTCACCTAGCGCCCCCTGGAGAACAAATTTGGAATTAATTTCCATTGCACTTGGTGTACCAAAAATTAAGCTTCATACCCTATCAATTTCAGTTTGATATATTGCCTCTGGACCGAGTTATTGGGGTTTTCCATTTTACGGAAAATGCCCCCAGGAGAGCAGAATGTAGGTCAGATCGCAAAAATTTTTGGTCCTGTTTCGAGTCCTTCCTAGGGCCTACCCCTCCACCAACTTTCATGACCCTCGGCCTTGCGGTTGCGAAACGTGCCAGTTTAACGGACGCTACACAGACAGACAGACAGACACACACACACACACATCCGGACGCCACTCAGTATACATATGACTAGCTCCGCTGGCCTTTGGTCAGCTGAGCTAATAAGGGTAATTTCTACGTGGTGAGTTGCGAGATAAAAAGATAACTTCCTTACTCTTACTCGCCTTGAAATTTAACTTCCACTTGTTCGACCAGCGGTCCATTCTGGACAAATCACTCTGAATTAGACCATGAGAAATATTAACATCTTCGTTAAAGCCTACGGGCAAGAACAATGAGCTGTCGTCTGCATAAAGATAGAGTACACAATGTTCAATAACATCGGAAAGATCATTGATATATAATAAAAAGAGAAGTGGACCAAGGATTGAACCCTGGGGCACACCACTGTTAATGTCTCCAACTGCAGACCAGTCCGAGTAAGAATGATTCACTTTAACTCTGAGTTTACGTCTGCTGAGATAGGATTTCAAAAGATTAATGAGATTGTCACCAAAGCCATATGATTTTAACTTACTAATTCCAAACTATTACTTTGGAAAATGATGACTGTTCATGATGGAGGTGCTCTCCAGAATCCCTCCCATGGTTTTGTTGTTGGCTTGGAGCACTGTGTAAAAGATCCATAACTTGCCTCCTAATATTCCAGAACATTGGTCAGGGATATTGTCAGGCTAGCTAGCACCTAGGCCTTCATATGTACTGTAGTGAAGGCATGCTGTTTTGGCCCAACTTTGTTTTTAGGCCTACTCTGGAAGATGGCGGTGCCACCTTTACTGTGGATGACAGGGCATGTTTGGCCACTTCAATCGCTTCTAAAACGAAACACTATCCAAGAATTTGAACTGGGAGTAATGGCCAGGGTTCATCAGGTCCGAATAGAAGTGTTGAATTGAAGAAGAGGTTCATGTATGATGACGGATTTTGAACATTCCTAGGTGCTGGACTCTCATTTCCTGAAGTGGCTGCCATTTTGCCTCTGGATGTGGGAAAACCCGACTCTGAATGTGGGATTGCCCCTCTGCACGATGTGTGGGTGATTCCCCAGGGTGAGGTGAGGCAGGATGAACGAGTGATAAATTATTGAAAGGTGATTAGATCTTACAGTGGATGACAACACTTTTAAGAGATTCAGTTGATTATTACATTTATTTACTACGTTATCGATATGTTCGCGAAAGTTTAGAGATTCATCCAGAACTACACCGAGGTGCTTGTGAGATTTACTGCGACTGATTAGGTCATTGTTAATACTGAAATAAGGGTAATTTCTACGTGGTGAGTTACGAGATAAAAAGATAACTTCCTTACTCTTACTCGCCTTGAAATTTAACTTCCACTTGTCTGACCAGCGGTCCATTCTGGACAAATCACTCTGAATTAGACCATGAGAAATATTAACATCTTCGTTAAAGCCTACGGGCAAGAACAATGAGCTGTCATCTGCATAAAGATAGAGTGCACAATGTTCAATAACATCAGAAAGATCATTGATATATAATAAAAAGAGAAGTGGACCAAGGATTGACCCTTGGGGCACACCACTGTTAATGTCTCCAACTGCAGACCAGTCCGAGTAAGAATGGTTCACTTTAACTCTGAGTTTACGTCTGCTGAGATAGGATTTCAAAAGATTAATGAGATTGTCACCAAAGCCATATGATTTTAACTTACTAATCAAGAGAAAGTGTGGGATTGCATCAAATGCACCCTCGATATCGAGGAAAATCCCTCTAGTATCGCATTTGTTATTCCAATTATTATGAATCATATGGACAATGTGCGTCAGCTGTTTCGTGGTATCATGACCCTCTATAAAACCAGATTGAAATTTATACATGAGGTTATTTTCAAAGATAAAGTTGGATAAGCTAGTATAGATTACTTTTTCCAGTAGTTTAGATAAAGTATTCAACAAAGTGACTGGCCTGTAATTGGAGACATTTGCCTTTGACCCTTTATTCTTGAAAATTGGTACAACAGTACCCAGTTTCCATGCGTCAGGATAAATCTGCCCAACAATAACTTTATGGAATAAATTGCAAAGAGGAGCATCAATTGAGTCAGCCACCAGTTTTAACATTTTATTAGAAATACCGTCATTGCCACCGCTTTTGGAAGAATCGAGATTCTTCAGTAACTTATTAATCATTTGACGGTTGACAATAACGGTATTCAGCGAAGCACGAGTCTTTAAAGGACAATCAGGAATAATCCGTTCATCAAGATTATGGTGGAACCTATTAATAAACGTAGTAAGAAACAATGTTGCCTTGTCCCTATCAGGAAAAAAGAAACGACCGTTGTTCTCAAGTGACGGGACTCCAGAATTAAACTTTTTACCCAAGAGCTTTTTGATGAAAAACCAGTAACTTTTGGAGTCAGGGCGGTACTCATCAAGAGAATCACAAAGACGGGTCTGATAATTTTGTTTAGCCTCCTTCACCAAAGTATTCACTACATTAGCTTGATATCCAAAACTATTATAGTTCTCAGGGGTATGATTCTTTAAAAGTTTCTTATAACATTTATCACGTCTATTGATTGCTGTCCTTATTCTATCACTAAACCAGGGCAAGTCCTTGGGTTTAATTACCTTATCATAATGTGGTATGATAGATTCAAAGATATGGAACAAATGCGATGTAAAGGATTCGGTCACCATATGGATATCACCTGCATCATTAAAAATTGCATCCCAATTAAAATCAGAAATAGTATTATTGAGTAATTCAAGGTCAGTATCCTCATACTTCCAAACCCTTTTAGTGAAATAGGCATCGTGATTAGAGAACTGAAGATCAACAGAGCACAATAGTGAGCTGTGATCGGAACCAAAAATGGGTGGTGTAACTCGAACATCAGATATAAAACCAGGCCCATTAATGAACAAAAGATCCAAACATGAAAAACTATTTGCGGATATGCGAGTGGGCTCGCGAATTAACTGCGTTAGACCATGACTGACTGTTATATCATACAACCTTGAACCTTCATTAGTATTTATGTCCTCAGACCACCAATCCTTACTTCGACAAATAAAATCGCCACCAAATAAAACTGTCCCATCATTAAGACCGCCCTCACCTCAATGAGGGCGGCCTTCATTGGTTTTACTGAAGTTTGTGTCGCTCTCCGGATATCCGAAATTTCGAATGGCTAAGGATAACTCGAAAACTAAATTTTTATTATGATTTAAGTCACAGGATTGGTTTTTCCTACCTACACACTACATCACTATTACACCCAATCCCAAGTGTGTTGTTCATGTGCATGTTCGTGTTGGTCTAATAGATATGGGGAAATGAATAACAGCCCAACACAATCCACACACATGTTCAACACGTACCTCTGGGGCGGGCGGGAGGGCGAGCGCATTCCCACTAACTGTAACCGTCCCGCTCTCCACTATCACACTTGTCCAATCAGGATCATCTTTCCCTGCCTCCGCTTTCAAAACACAACTGAATGGGCCCTCCACTCACATGCACGGATGACGTCACCACACTTTGGATTACACCCAATCCCAAGTGTGTTGTTCATGTGCATGTTCGTGTTGGTCTAATAGATATGGGGAAATGAATAACAGCCAGCCACAATGTCAACCCTAGGGTTCGCCCCCACTTTCCGTTTTACGACGATATCCAGATTCCTAAATTCTCCCATCACTCCCAACACTCCCAATACTCCCAATCTCCTTGGACAGGTATACTACGTATACCTGGCCATCATATCTCGTAAAAAACGAAAGTGGACCCAAGTAATAAACCACGACAAGGCGTCCACCCTAGGCTGACATAGGCCTACCTCCCTTATACCGTTCACTGTACCGAAGAATTGTCTTTCTCATCTCATCAAGACACAAATTCCCTTCTAAACACCTGTCTCTAACAGTCATTGGACTCTCGATTCCAATTCAGATCCTCTAACCTCAAAATCAGGCTGCACCAAGGAGAGGGGCCTACCCTCACAGTGTAAAGTTGATAAGACCAGATACTGCCTTCCCGAACCGAACGACTAACGCTACACAGGTACTGCAAATTCCCATCATCTCTGAATGACTGACTTGCCTCCCGTACCTGAGAAGCAACCAGTATGACTATTCTCATTGACCGCTACATGAAAATCAACTGCTCAGGGTAGGCCCCTCCCCCCACTCGCCGATAGACATCAGAACGTGCCTTCGGAAGCAAGAGAAGGAAGACCTATACCTATCAATAATGCAAATGTCTATACTAGTATAAACCCCCAACGAAAATCATCGACCATGACAATAGTGAACGGCCACAGTGACAAGCCAGTTAATCCACTGCCCATTCTACTAATCCTCTTACGTTCACTCACTGAATTAATCAACCACAATTTGAATGGTAACATTCCACCTAATTCTATGCGTGTACCTCTGTGTATATCTGAGGCCGGTGTACCGTTTTTTCAACGTGGCCTCCTCCCGTGGGACTCCCCTTGTTTGAAAAGCACCGGGAAATAGGCCCACTTTTCCTCCGTGAGTCGCCCACTGACAACCCATTCCGTCAATCAAATATCAAACTGGCACACGGGCCACCTTGACAACGTTACTCCGGGGTCCTGCACTGAAACCTCGACGCACTCACTAACTAGACATCCCTCTTCATTCACTAACTAATGTCCCTTCAAACAAAACAACTAAAATTCCTGCTGAATCTTGCAAGGCCAACCTTCCTGTTTCATTACCCTAAGGTCAACTGCTCCCTACATTTCCCACGACGGTTGTCAGACAAATGCAGACCAGCAGACCAGCAGACTGCAGACTGCAGACTGCAGACCTATGGGTGGTTATATCCGCAAAAAGTACACTTTNTACCAGCCCAAGCCACACCACAGCGTATACGCATATGCCTGGTGCACACTCGACACCTCCTACAATACATGTGGTATTGGACTGAAGTAGAAAACGCGACGCTAATCTGGCACGTCTGACTCGGCTGGCTTTCAAAACACAACTGAATGGGCCCTCAACTCACATGCACGGATGACGTCACCACACTTTGGATTAAGGCTCCAGTTCCATAGAGTTCACGTTTACACTTTTCACGCGCCACGCTTCACGTTTTCCTTTCGTTCCTCGATTCAGCGCACAACGAGACACACATTACCTGTCATGTGGCATGCTTTCTCCGAGGAACGAAAATAAAACGTGAAGTGTAACGCGAGAAAAGTGTAAACGTGAACTCAATGGAACTGGACCCTTACGGAGTGACCGCATGGTGAAGAAACAAGTTCGGACAAACAAAATGAAAATCGACAAATCCGACGTCATTCGAGCAGTTCGCTATTTGCTGGTGTTGTTGTAACGGCCGAAGAAACGGGACTTATCGCAGTTGTTCCATATTCCCTTCATATCAACATCTGCGTTTGGATGGGTCCACATCCCCTTTGTAGACAACCAATATGAACGCCAATTACTGTATCAAAAAATTAATCTCCTACAAAATTTATCTCCTAGCGTGGCTTTACAACACAACATTGGTCACACGTCCCATGTCGTTTCTGCCATAGCCTGCATAAATGAACTGCGATCCACGTCCGGAGGTAGTTGCAAACATGGCCCAAAAGGTCTCCGGCCACTTGTGCGTCTGCGCTGCGTGATGCGTCAAATCTTTTGTTATTTTCCCCACTCTGCTTCAATGGGCGAAGCGCATCACGCAGCGTAAAACGCACAAGTGGTCAGAGACCTTAAAGGTCGGGGTCCACTTGTGCGTTTTGCGCTGCGTGATGCGTCAAATCTTTTGTTATTTTCCGCCGTTCTGCTTCCTAACAAAAGATTTGACGCATCACGCAGCGTGAAACGCACAAGTGGACCCAGACCTTTATGGGCGGGCATGCACTGCACACGATTCGGTCAACGCATGCGTTGGGTCTTTATTTCATGCCGCAATGCCTCCAAACAAAAACTATTCGCGTGCGATTCCAAATCGCTTGGCGAATCGTTTCTGGCGTACACCCCTGCTTTCCATTGGTGCGTTTTCGCGTGCTGAAAGGCGGGTTCTTGCGTTTTGGTGCTCGGAAACGCGCCAATGGAAAGCAGGCTAAAGCCCAGTTTATACTTCGACGCACGACCATCGCCGGCGACCGACGCGCTATCTTGCGTCCGACGCCGACCCCCATCGTGCGATTTGGTCGCCGTCCGATCGCGAAGCTGTAATCACATCAGTCATTTCATAACAGGTCGCCGTCGCTAAAGTACGCTGGACTCTGAATCAATTCCGCGAAGTCGGCGTCCAGATTTGGTCGTGCGTCGGACGCCGAAGGGTTTGCGTCGAAGTAAGGCAAAGTGGGGTAATAGTAGCCCCGGGGTAATAGTAGCCCCTAGCCTGGTTTTTGATTGATATTCCTGAAATGAATGAATCAATTCAACAACCAATACATGCATGGATTATATTGTATCTCTAGTTACCATAACTGACAGAGTTAATGATTATGTCACCTATTGTCTAAGAGTAATGACCATTTGAAGTACTCAAGTCAACAACTGTACAACAATAAGAGTGGTTCAAACTTTTTACATATTAGGTTTTATAACAGTATTTTCTGGAGCCAATCTTTGAGAGTTGGTTGAGTGAACAGGCATCACGTGTAGAATCACCTGTAGGAAGTATTTGTTTCAAATATTCACTGAAAAAAAATTAGTAACATTTTCCCGTAGAGGGTGCATCTGGGGTAATAGTAGCCCCTTGGTTCGGGGTAATAGTAGCCCCTAGCTTTACTCGCTATATCTTTACTGAGAGGAAGGGAATGTGAAATATCTTCATTTTAGCCTTTATCCCAATCCTAATTACGTATTTTTGATGCATTTTNGGGGAACTGCTCACTTGCTCATCGGTCAGACTGGCCTCACACGTCAGCTGTTGAGTTTAAGGGACAGTCTGTGAGGTCACTTAAAGGGGCAGTGGGCTAGATGTCCTTGCCTTGTTGTGAGCTCTCTGTGGATTCATTTCCACAGATACCTTGTTCTAAGGCAGCATTTAATGCTTTAGAAACAAGTGCAGACTGAACCAGTGGGTTTCTGTTGATTGAAAGGCTTGGTTCATGGGTTTGCAATTGTGTACACCAAAATATGCAATTGTACACTTTTTTAGGGAACTTTGCACGTAATTTTACACCAAAATATGCGATTGCACACATTTTTAGGAAACTTCTTCCCCAAAATTGAAAATGGTGTAGGCAGGTCTGGATTAGCTAGCCGTTTTACTAGGCCTAAATGGAAGCCAGCTCCACTTGAATTAACTCTTTGTCACCCACATACTTATACTTATTCACTTCTCAGTGACCACTGACCTACTTCCATGACCTAATGACCTACTTAAAGACGAGATGAGCCAAGGTAGTCATGTTTGACGGGTGGGTTTGAACTGACCTACTGACCTACTCCCATGGGCCATGGCCTACTGACGTACTTAAAGCCATTGGACTTGAGGTGGCCATATGTGACACATCTTATTTGTTGTACTTAAATCCATGCCACCCACTTTCTCTCACTACAAATAATATATCACAACTTATATTTCACTGGCCACATCGCCAATGTTCACCAACAAAGATGAATTCCTCTATGCCTTCAGATCATTCACATCACAACACACCACAGCTTGCCTCAGCCATACTTACTTATCTCTAGGGCGGTCTTCAAATTGACTGTCAAGTCAATTCTAGTTCATATTGAGTTTCCCTAAAGACCGGTCAAAAGAGGCAAAAAAAATAGTTTTTTCAGGAGTGGTTTGAGAGGGAGATCTATAATACGAACCAAAGGTTAATTTTCTATGGTTAACAAACACATCAAACCACATCGTTTCAAAGTTAATGTCCTCAATATCATACCGTCTCTTTACTATAAGTAACTCATGGAAATAGATAACCATACCCCTACCCCTAGAGTTGTAAAAGGTGTTACTAAGCTGGTGATAGCCATCTATGTTCCATTTAGAACAGTCTAAATTGTTGCCAGCTTCGCATATAGCAGCAATGTGAACCTTCTCATTACGTAACCTTAAACTTAAATCCTGAAAGCGATAACCATTTTCAGCCGACAGGCTATTTATATTTGAAAACAAGATGTTAATATGGTCAAGTGGACCCGGATTACTCTCAACATCATTCGCCAGAGACAATATATGAAGTACGATATTAGGCTGAATAGCTACAGATGCAAGCGATATTAAACCGGGTGTGAATAAGTAAAACACACATGTAACAAAACAGAAAATAATAATATTACGCGGTGCTCCGATGCATCGACAGTGGCTACCTAAAAGTATTAATACTGATAATGGGATTATGAGTAAGGTCCATAAAATAGAAGTCAGTGAACATAGGCAAAGTAGCATGAGTACTACTAAAGGCCATTGATAAACAGCAAGCAGATACAGCGCAAGAAGGAGAAGTTTCAGCAGGGTTGCATGGGTGACCAGCCGCAATGAAGTCTCTAGAAATCCCTGGCCAGCTTTTGACTTGCTGACAGGCGTACTGGCACCATTTGAAGATACACAGTTAAATAGCCCAATTCTAGCCCTCCACTGCGAGTGGTCACCCAGTATTAAACGATACACTATCAAAAGCAATGAAAGGAATGGCCACCACAACCACAAACAGAAAAACGATCACGATCAAAAAGGACATTGACAACACAAGAACACTTGGTTCCTATGGATGCACGTCAGTGCCACTGAAATAAGACAAGTCCATGACTCACACAATGCACTCACAACAAAACATAATATTGGTCAGATTACCATAAGCTGAGGCATTAGGGCGAGGATTACGCCAACAAACCCGAGCCCATCGACAACAACACACCATGCACACGGCGTGCCATGTATACCCGAAACACCAGCAAAAATGGTTACAAGCATAACCAGCAATAAAATGCTGAAAAGTAATGAAACCAGACACGACGAAGACCTGAGGATAACTAAACGAAAGATAAAGTATATGTACACTTAAAGTTCTGTGGATAAACACTGACACTTGCTTACAAGTACCTGCAATCACACATAGTCTCATTCACCTGATGGCTCGTGTTTGTTGGCAAGACGAGGTTGCGACTGAACAAGCTTGATAAAAGGCGGGTATTTCAAATATACCAGTCTCGTGTTGCGTTTCTCAACGGCACTGAGTTTAGAGCGCTGCTCGAGTAACTTATCACGTTTGGTGCTCAATTCCGGTGGCAAGTCAATGACAACAGCAAAGCCACATTTTGGCTGTAGCTTCTTGACATTTGAGAGAACATTGTCACGATCATTCAAGCTGAGAAAGCGAGCGATAATGTTGCGCTTGTATATAGGACCACTTGGCAAGCGGTGTACTGCCGAAAACACAATCTCAGCTGCGTTCTCGATACCCAAAGAAGTAGCCAGAAAATTCTTAAGCTTGAGCTCGGTAACGTTGGCCTTCTCAGATTGTTGACCTGGGATACCTTTAAACAGCAAATTCCACTTTCGCCCCCAGAGATCAAGCTTCAAGTGGTCATGGTGCAATTTAGAAATCTTGTCATCAATATCAGGAAGCTCCTCCTCGGTTAATCTATTCCATTCAGTATCAAGGGAGTCCTTGTGACACTCGAGGGCAGTAACCCGCGTTTTTAAGATCTCTGATGTCGGTCGTTGCCTGTTCTACCTTCGAAACCAAGTTCACATGCATCCTGGCGAAGCATCTGCTAATGTCCTGAAAACTTTCACAGCTATACAACTTCTCGACGTTCGAAATATCCGAGGAAGGAGCTGTCTCCATATCATTATCCATAGCGAATGCAGGTGGGGGAGAAGCCGATATACTGACGAGTTTAGCTGCTGGTTCATTAGATGATGGGGTAATATCCTTGCGTTTACTGGCAGGAGTACTCCAAGACATTGACTTTGCTGATCTAGAACGTTACAAGAGGCACAACAAAACAGTCCTATAGAGTACCGGCTACGATGCCAAGCGGTGGAGCATGAAGGAATGCACTCAATACTTAATACACACCTTATATATGGAACGTGTGCAGAGACGTATGTCCAATGTACATAACAGTGTGCACCAACCCGAGACTGGACGAAGAGCAGAAGGTAAATCAAGTCAAAGTAGCCTCAAAAAGAGCAATAATCGAAATTAAGGTAATCCAAAAACAGTCCGTATGAGATCACACATATTTCACCGACACATTTCAAGAGCTGAAGTGGCAACAACTGCAATATATAATGCTGTAAGGAACCAAGAAAACCGAGCCCAAAATCACAGCTTGTCCGACCAGTCGGCCATATTGACAATTGGTCCTCAAATAACCAATGTTCCTGGATTAGTAAAAACTCATAACGTTTCATCAGATTGTTGATATATTCAAATCGTCATGGGCCTAGACCTTGAGAATTGTATGTAGCAAAGGAAATTTGTTCAATCCGCGTCATAGTTATTGGCCAAAGCAACAGTACAAGTAATATCAGCGTTATCATTATTCCACGATTTAATCGTTCCGCCACCCGTCTCTCCGGGGTTGGATATACTTCCTAACTCGTATGCCGTCTGGCCACATTTCCTCGTCGAACAATCTACTGAAGTCCGATTTGGCCACCGTAACTCTGAAAGACTTATACAAAGACTCGGGATGTGACACACAAGCAATGGCTCTCACCTTTACACCTTTTTCGTTCACATATGTCTCGAGGTCGGATGATTCCGTTGAATTTTCCACCCGGAACACAAAGGCGTCACGCGAGGGCTCCGGGGCGCCCCTCACTTTGTCACCTTGCACCTTTGCTTTACCAATTATCACGTTTCGCCTTTTCCTCTCCTTCCTCCGATTTTGCATTAACTCCTGCTTCCCGAGTGTAAAACCGTCACCGTTTTCCGACACGCTTCCTTTCGAGTTATCACTACACATTGATCGTAAGCTGCCGTTTAGCCGATTAATTACCGGATTCAGAAGATTGCACCTGCTCCCGGGTCTTTGCTCATGTCTAAACGATCCACCGCGCCCTTTCAGGCTGCCTCTCGTACCGACGTTCCTCGTTATCTCCGCGTAGGAATTCGTTCCAGGTCTCACCATATCATCTGAGCTTGACTTTGAAGCGTTTCCACTATTTCCCGAATCTTTTTGGACGTTGCCTCCCGGCGCAGACCATATGCTGTCAAACTCCTCTAACGTCTGAATTTCCATATCTTCCCAGCCCGACTTCGCGTGCGTTCTGGAATTTACGCTTACATTTTGCGACTCTAATTTCGTAACATCCTCTGCTTTCTCTGCACATTTTTGGACAGATTCTTTCAACATTGTCATGCCACTTATATTTTTACACATTGTTTCTTGGATGAGCGACACTTTCGTTTCCAGCTTATATAGCCTATCTGCATATGAAATGGAATTGAGCTCCTCGGGCGGAGATCTGGGTATCTCTGCCAACCTAATCGCAGAAATCACGATTTTCGGCGTCATGTCCGTTTTATCAAGTTTACGTAGTGCTGTTATAATGTCCATTACATTTGCCTCGTCTTCTGATCTGACCGTAGACGATTTCCGGATTTGAAAGTTACCAATAACCTGACTTAAGTTGTTCTTTATGTCAAAAAGAGACTCCTTTGCTGATTCAATTTGCGTCTGAGTGAAATGACCTACCGCTGCAGTTTTTACATGCTCGTTGGTCCCTGTCTGCATACCAAATAGGATGTACGAAAGAACCGGGTCGTCGATAATGGCCTTCTGCTTTTCGTCGCGTCGGTCCGCGTGCATGTTCTGTTCGACGTCAATTCGTTCTGGCTCTGTATCCTCACTCTTGTCGCTCTCAGAGTCCTCTCCCTGCTCCGCTCTATCGTTCTCCTGCCGACAGACTTTGAGTTCTAGACTCACTCCCTCACATGGAGATCTCTGGTATCCTTTACATTTCGTTCCAATCGTTCTGGGCGTATCCTCCGTATTGGAATGTTCCTTGGTCGATTTTGTTGCCATCATGCGGAACGAAGAATTCCTACGCTGAGTTGAAATGCGAGTTGAAATGCGAGTTGAATTGTGAGTTGAATAGTGAGTAGGTTAATCCGCATTAATACGATCTACACACATTATATACAATGCGTATGTACGTGACTCGGGTCTAACAGCCCAAACCGTGCAGGGTCCACTTGCACCCACACAAATTCGGGGGGGGGGGGGGGGA
>NMRB01002145.1:19495-79673 GCA_002633025.1 Notospermus geniculatus | reverse complement strand
GTTATTGCTCTACCTATTGGCTCTCATTATTGGCTCTTTAGATTATATTAGTTGGTGATTTGTATTGTAATGTGGGAGGAAACCGGAGTACTTTTTCAAAAAACAATGAGCTCTAACTTGGCTCATTGTTGGCTCTTTTAAGACAATATTGGGGATTTGTATGTAATGTCGGAGGAAACCAGATTTTCCTGAGAAAACCTGAGCTGTCAAAGAGAGTCGCCCTCTCTATTATAAGAGGAATGGGTTCGACTGGGAATCAATCACGGAACTTCACTGGCAACAGGCGCCAATGTTTGCAATCATCTCCTCTGACAGCAAGTCCATCTCCTCTCTGCTGGACTTCCTCAACGTACACATCCGCTATATTGTACAAAAGTCAACACGATGTGTTACACCGATTACAATCGTCTTACAGTAAAACAAAATTGCACTGCGCTCTGCCCTGAGAAGGGATTATAATTATAATCGTTCTGCGAGTTGCCGCCTGACCTCAGCTACCCGTGACGCTCGCTACCAGTGGCGCTCGCCTCAAGCATGTCAAGGTGATTAGTCATATCATACAACTAAATTCAGCTGTCAGTGGGCGTGTTACACACATTGCTGATGAACCAATCACAGACAGGACGTAAGCGAAGTGGACCTAACAGTGGCGCCACATATCAATACGTTTACTCCTCACCAATCACATCACCGGTTACAATGGTGAACGTATCCTTACGTTTTCGTTCGTTCACTTTAGTCCTTTACCTAATAAGACGGAGCACCCGGGCCCGTGTCCCGACTGTCGGCCATCTTAATTATTATTATCAAGATAATAAGAGAGATATGTCTATTTTATTGTTACGGCGGCCATCTTGGACGCCATCTTGAAAAAAAATTAATTTCGAGGGGTCGGATTGTGGTAGACTTTTAGTATGTTATTCTCCACAACAAATACTTCCAAAAACCGTTGAGAAACCTTTTGTAGCAATTTCTTTGGGGTTAGGGGGTATTTTTTCATAAATTGACCCGTCTATTCTCAAGTGATGAAAAGCACAGTCGTGACAGTGGCCATGTTGAACATAGTAACAGTCCAGTCTCAGTGTTACCACCGGCTACATATAGGTGGACAGGACACCAGTTACAGAGTCACTCTGGGAACTTTGAAGTGCGGGAAATTCAAATACCCCTGTTTTTGATTTTGTTGAATAGCACCCCCTGGTGGACAGATCTGACATTATTTTCCATTTGAACGGATGTAGAAAATATCAACCTATCTATTCCATCACTTTTGGTCGACATATTTATCACAGGTGCTGAGATATTGAGATATTTCGTTCTGCGCAAATTGCCCTCTGGGGGGCACAATGTGGGACAAATCGCCAAAATTTTTTCTTCTGTTTCGAGTCCTTCCCAGGGCCTACCTCTCCACCAACTTTCATGACCTTGGGCCTTGCGGTTGCGAAACGTGCCAGTTTAACGGACGACACACAGACGGACGCCACTCAGTATACATATGACTAGCTCTGCTGACCTTTGGTCAGCTGAGCTAAAAAACGTTGAATTTGCGATCTTGCTTTGTTTTGGACAATATCGATACTTTATCCCAAAGGGGACTTGCTAAGTGACACTATAACAATACGAATATTTGCCGTGAGAGTATTGAGAATGAAATGACGCCACAGTACCTTTGAAGCGGTGAACCAATTTATTCCCTGACGGCGCCGTTCCGTGTGACGTCATATTCACTTTCTGAATTGACGCGTTCGTAGTTTGGTTCCCTGACCTGCTGTATGGTGGCGCTGACTGATGGTGCGATACAGAGGTCAGGCAGGCGCCGCGTCGATACTAAGCTAAAAATAGGACATTAGTCATGCACTGACCGTTATATGGGATATCGGGATTCGGTAAACGAGTTGTACATTGTGTGTGAAAACTGTCAAAATGCTGGATGTTCTGTATGTTTTCGGTGCACCAGTATCAGCTCTGCCAGTATCACAAAGGAAAAAATAATTCGGAAGTTGTAGGGTCAAAAGGCTGCACAATCGGCTTCATGTTCGATGTAGCGAAACATCCTGTTACTAAGTGATGTCACAGCAAAATTGTCACGATCTTGACAATTTTAGATCACGTGATGAGTATTAACGGTGGCGCCTGCCTGACCTCTGTATCGCACCATCAGTCAGCGCCACCATACAGCAGGTCAGGGAACCAGACTAACGCGTTCGTCGTTTATTTCTAAACTGCTCAACGAAAATGAATAAAATCAGCCTGTGTGAAAGCCTTAGATATCTCCTACCCACCCATGAATTTTTGAAGCGATTGTGTTCTTTAATCATATCCAATTTCTTTTGTCAATAGAGGTTAAATGAAATATATTGGATCTTTTTATTACACCAACGATTGTTTTATGTTCCCACAAATAAAAGTATTCGAAACATCTCCTGTCTCAGCCGTTTGCAAGCTAACACATAAAAATACGAGTTGAAGCAGTAGATCGCGCCCTCAGCAAGAACACCAGCATTGAGTGAAATTCGCTTCAACTGCTGCATGTCAAGGCTCACTTCACCCTGTCTGTATTCCCAATAAAAGTCGTTAATCTCTATTGGAATCTTCAACGCAATGAAGGTGCTGGTCACCAAAAAGGTAGCCAGATTGACGGAGGAGTCCTTGGAGCGTATTGTCGATTTCTTCAGTTCCTTGTCTTGTCTGCTTCGGTTAAAAGCAATCAAAATCCCAATGTTGAAGAAAGAAATGCCCAAGATTGGCAAAAACGTTTCAACTACCCCTCCAATCCAGTGATAGATGGCGTCAAATGGTGGGTCGTATTGATAAGGGCACAACCAGTGACTGTACTTTTCCTGCCACGTTCTTGACAGCTGCACTAGACCGAAGAGTATACCGCATCCAAACACAACAAGAACAGTTATCTTACTCCGCCACATTGTTAAAATCATTGCAGCCTTAAGCGGCCAATTAACGGCGAGGAACCGGTGGAATGCAATGACAACCAGTAACCATGGCGAGAGGAACTGTCCCAATTTGAAATTCGTAAAATAGTACAGACAATATGGATGCTTGACGCGGGTGCTTTGAAAGAGTTGTGGGGCCATCACCAAAACATAACGTAGCAACATTCTGCCATAGATGTAGAAACAATCTAAAACGGCCAGACAGCGCATGTAGAAACAAGCCGTGCTTTTGATGTACTTCTTCTGGTTCATTAGAATGTAGCTCAGGAAGTTTCCTAGCAGACCAACAGTGCCAAGGATCGGCGGCAAAGGAACCGTCATGACGTAGATAGCAATATCAACGATGTATTTCAACGAACTTACAGCAGCTGTCGCGAAGCTACTCGATTCACCAGTAGGTGGTGTAATCATTGAGGACGTATTGCTTATTTCCAGGTCCATCATCGACGTATACATTTGGAACTGTACGCGTATGTGTATGATTGTTAAAAGTTCTATTCTATTGTCATTTCCAGAGCCACCAATGTTTCTAAATCACGAACAAGCTGTACTTTGGCGTACTTTTTCTGGCTCATTAGAATGTAGAAGGCCTTAGAGGAAAAATAACTTATCCAATAGCAGACCAACAGTGGCAAGGATCGCTGGCAAAGGAGCCGCCAAGACGTAGGCACATGTAATATCAGCAGTGTATTTCGACGAACTGACGGCTGCTGTCAAAAGGTACTCGATTCACGAAGAGATGGTGTAATTATTCAGAACGTATTGCTCATTTTCAGGCGCATCACTGGCGTCAGTTTTTAACCTAGGCGTGTATGGCAAGCTGATTGTCCAGTTATTCAAAAAACCTATATTTTTACACAACAACCTAGTTTTATGCTCATAAAACTTGGTTTTTGTGGATAAAATATAGGTTTTTGACAAAAACTATGTTTTTCTCCTAAAAAACCTACTTTTTGTCTAAAACCAAATTTTATAGAAGAAAACTTAGGGCCGTATTCATAAAGGGTGTTTAGCCTAATCAGCGTACAAATTCTGCATTACACAGGTTAAAGGCCTAGGAAACTATTGTCTGATGTCTGTATGGTGCTTCACCAGAGGCATTTGCCCGCAGGATAATCACACGCGTACAACTTTCCTGCTTCTAAGCCCAAGAGGACAAAGGAAAAGTTAAACGATCAGGCAGGCTTGTCTAGAATTTGCCCAACACTTTCTTTTGTCCTTCCACACTGAGCCGCAGGAAAGTTAGACGCGTGTGATCATCTTGTGGGTAAATGCCAGCGATCAGGCAGCATACAGAAAGCAGAACAATCGTTTTCTAGGCCTTTAACCTGTGTAATGCAAACTTTGTACGCTGATTAGGCGAAACACCCTTTATGAATATGGCCCTTAGTTTTTTGCTTCATAAAATATAGGTTTTTATCAAAAAACTTAGTTTTTGTCAAAAACCTATATTTTATGACTAAAACCTGGTTTTATGCCAAACAACCCCCATTTTATCGACAAAAATATAAGTTTCTGCACGGAAATGTTTTTCAGTCAAAGTTTTAGTTTGTCAGCACACAGTCAAAAAACCAAGTTTTTTTTACTAAAACCAAGTTTTATGCCATAAAAAGTACGTTTTTGATAAAAACTAGGTTTTTGTACGCCGTTTGTCCAGTTATTCAAGAAACTTACGGGAGAATCCAACTTACCTCGACGCGAGTCCAGGTCATAAAAATTTTGTAAGTTCTAAAAATATCGTAATATATAGTAGGGTTGGCATAATGACAGATGCAACAGCTTAGGTATAATACAAGCTGTTCCATTTACCATTATGCTACCCCCTCTATATTACGGTATTATTAGAACTTAGAAATTTTTTATGACTTGGACTCGCGTCGAGGTAAGTTGGATTCTCCCGTATATTTTCGACACAAATACTCGTTTTATTGAAGAAAAACTAAGTTTTCCCATAAAACCAGGGCTGACCGCATCGAAACTAAGTTTTATGCTGATGATTGAAAAGCCTATATTTATGAGCATAAAACTTAGTTTTTTTTAAAAAAATATGCGTTTTATTGCAAAAAACAGGTTTTGGGGCAAAAAAATTTTTAATTTTTTTTAAAAAAAATATATTTTCTCCACAAAAACTAAGTTTTATGAGCATAAAACAAAGTTTTAATGCAAAAATATAGTTTTTTTTTGAATAACTGGACAATCCGCTTGCTATAGGCGTGCCGGTACTACATGTATACGTTAAAGCTTCATTTTATTGCCACTTGAAGAGCCACCAACGTTTAAACATGAATCACGCAGAAACAAGTTGCAAGGGTATAATCATCGAGGACGTATTGTTTATTACCAGACTCGACGAGGCATCTCCGAAATGAGTGCGAAAGAAAATCGGCTTCCGTCCTCCGTCCCTGTAATCCAACTGAATGAAAATCTGCGATGGTGCCTTTCGCCGCCATGATTTTAGAAAATGGATCTTTGGAATTAAATTTAAAAGGATAAACCCTCTTTTCGGGCAGTTTTTGAATAATCTGTGCCCCGGATGTTTTGGCTGTTGCTGTTTCCACTACATCACATTAGTTCTTGAACCTCAACATGTCCCCACAGAAATTCCGGAGTGTTTCAACTCGCAAAAATTTGAGAAAGTTCTAACTGAAAGAAATATGACCTTCAATCAAATTTGTTTTTGCAATAATCGTCATGTTACGCTACTCGTCTTTCTGAGAAGGAGGTTTATCAAGTTATTTCGAAATCTTTTGTTATACATTCTAATGTAATAGTTATTTGAAACTAAACCTTTAGTTACACATGGTTACACATGGAGTTTCATCTCCCCACAAATCCACTATGAAGACTGGATAATGACCATACATGTACAGTCTTTGACAAAAGTTTATCTCCACATGATACCTTGAATATTTCAAATACTACTGGGCCAATTTTAACACGGTTTGTTCCACATGAAAGTATATCTTGTTGGTCATATTTCGGCATCAGAATTTTGGCTATTTCAAAATATCGTAATTATGTAATAGATCATCAGAGAAAAAAACACTAAAAATCATCATTTTTATTGTGTGATTTTTGGGTGGTGACTTTTGTTGCTGCTTTGATAGAGTAGAAGCTTTTAAAGACTTTGAGATTTTTTTCATCAAAATATGTTCAATGGTTGCTGAGATATTTGGGATTATCAAAATTTCGATAATTTGAAAATTGCGATTTTTTTCACAAAATTGTGATAGCGGTAGACAGGTCACACCTAAAAATGTGTGATGTAGCAATATGAAGTTTTGGAACTTTTACCACAAACAACTGGTTAGAAGTTAGGCATGATTTTCAAAATATCAACATTATGATATTTTGAAGAATATGCTATAGCCTATTTCTTCCCAAATAACGCAAAAAGTCCCCAAACCCATATTCTGAGTTCAACTTTATCTAATGGCATCAAAATTTCCTGAAAAGCACGAAAATCTCAAATTATCAATATTTTGATGATCTCAAATATCTCAGCAACCACTCAACATATTTTAATGAAACAAAGCCCCAAATCATTAGAAACTTCCACTCTATCAAAGCTTCAAGAAAAATCACGAAATAATTACATTAGGAAAAATTGATTTTTAGTGTTGTTTATGACGAGCTATTACATAATTAGATAATTCGAAATTTCCAAAGATTTCATGCAGAAATATGACGAATAGGACATACTTTCATATGGAACAAATCGTGTGTAAATTAGGCCAGTAGTATTCGAAATATTCAAGGTATCAGGTGGAGATAAACTTTGGTCAAAGAGTAAGACTGTACATTCAGCAAGAGCGTTTTAGAGATCGTCCCGCTGGTAGCCCCCTTCACACCGACCTCACGACAGAGGCCCGATCATCCCCGCGCCCGAAAAATGGACAGAGTCTGGTACAGCGTTTTTTTGGTCAAATATGGTCCTAGGTTGATCAGGTAGATCGTTGAGAGCGGGCAAGAATGTTGAACCCTCCCAAAACGAGCGAGGATGATCGGGGATGGATCAAGATCGTGCGTTGAACTGGGATGGAGCGGTAGATGGAGATGGGATGGAGGTCGTAGGTTCAGCATATATTTGTCCGACGCCGGTGGGGGTAGTTCTGGGTTGATCCTATGTTGATCCCACGTGCAGCGGGCTCATTTTTCTCACGCTCTACCCAAGATGCACTTCCGCTGTCGATACCGTACCCTTGTCCCGATCATCGTCATCTTCATCGTACCGTAATCGGTTGTCCTCTTCACGATCAGTCCACCCAACTCTTTCAGCCCTATGGACGAATATATTCGTTCACCACTAAACCCAGTTTTCTACTGTGCACTGACGATCCTATGCGTATACTATCGCCATCTCGTGGATTCCAGACGAACTAGAGTATCCTCACCTGGCTGGGAAAAATTCAGCAGATGATTTCAGTACGTGGTCTGGCCATGAGATGGCGATAATGTTACTAGGTCAGCAAGTAAGCCTAGATGGCACTGTTGTCTGGTGACTGATCAGACTTGTCTGTTGACTTCACAAAACGTCAGCAGGAAGCAGAACACGCCAGTTTCTGAGTTTGGAAGTAAAAGACAGTTAGTATTTGTGTTATTTCAGACTTTTTTTTCACATTATGATACAAAAGTGACTTCAGCCAATTTGTTGGCAAAAATTTCGGGATAAAAAATCACACANGGGGGGGGGGGGGGGGGCTCCAGAGAAACTCACAAACACCAATTTTCTGCTCTTTCTGACCTCTTAACGCGGAGATAGAGTACTTCAAAGATTTGAGTACTTCAAAGAGAGACCGATTTTAAAGGCGAAGTTGACCCTGAAGGACGAAACCGGTGATAACTCAAAAAGTTGTTGACCGATTCTTACAAAATTGATACCATTGGATGGAGGAGAAAATTTCCTTTCCGGTGATATGTACCGGTAACTCAATTACCTTCCTTGATGTTTGACCTCTCAAGGTCATTTGACATGACCTTGACCTTTGACCTACTTTTTCAGGAATTATCACACCTTTAACTTTCTTGCAATTTTGTGTACAGGTAGACTAATATCTAGTAAAGATGTCTGCAAAATTTGGTTTTGGAGAATTGATTTCTCCATAATGCTGTATTCCCACTAGGGCGCGGTCCGTTATGAACGTCTCGATTGTCCACTCGTAGCTGATCGTGGAATGTTTGTTTAATTCTCTGACGTTTCACGTTTGGATACGAGGTGATGCGAGTCGATACGTTCTGTTGCGCTTGGATGCGATATGGTCGCGATTGGTCAATTTCAGGTGGCACGAATGGCGCCACGGTTGAAACGTGGAACAATCGTGGTGATCCTATCATATCTTATCACATCTAGAGGGCAATCGTGACGGCAATCGTGTTGATCGTAGAAAATTTTTGAACCGTTCAAAACTCTTCTACGATCAATACGATTGCCAAGACTGACCTCAAGGTCCGATAAGATCTGATAGGACATAATCGTGGTGATCCTATATTATAGGATCACCACGATTAAGACCACGATTTCAATCAGGAAATTAAATCATACCTGTCTGTGTTGGTCCATTGTGTATAAGTTACGGTTTCAACACCCATCTCTTCTATCTCCTCTATTAAAGGAACACGGTACTGGATCTCAAATGCGTTATTTGTCTGCCGACGTAGAGGGAGCCACCTAGCGGCAGTAAGACGAACTACAAAAATGCATTACAAAATGTACAGAGAAAATCGGGTCAACTCGCCGACAACGTAGTTAGACCCTAGGTTGGAGAGTGGCGCGGTGGCGCCAGCTGTCGAGAAAAAGTGGCAATACCGCGCTCCTTTAACTTGTGTTTTATGCTATCAGTCCCTAGACAGTATTTATATTCACCAAGAAAGCAATCTGTCGCCCTGCAAGACATAACTGCAAGAAGGTGATGGCAATCATATTTAACCTGATCGCAGATAGCATTCAACATTAGTTTGTCATTTTGATGTCATACTCATACACTGTGCGTACCAGAGGCACCTGCAAGGACACACTTTTTGGCGCAACTCAGCAAACTTGGAGAATCCGATATTCACGTCAGGAAACTCAGACCTAAAGCTTCTGTAGGCCTCTTTGAGGTTACATAGTACGAGGTGCTTGTGTTTGTGGAAAATTCAGGCCCCGTATGCACTAAAAATCCTTATATGAAGAGTAGGATTATCCTTAACTTCATAAAATAATTCTTAGCTAAGGAAATTCTTTAAGTGGTATGCACGAAGCGCCTTAAGAATTTCCTAACAATTTTCTTAAATACAGTGGAACCTCCCTTAACAGACACCTCTGCCATAAGGGAGTCTACCATATGTGGCCCGGGTTAGGGTTAGGGTTAGGGTTAGAACCCGGTGTAGTGTAAATGAATGTACTTGTAAACCAGTGCCCGGGTTACAATAGGTTCTATTGTATCCTGAATATTGGTTTTCCTCCTCGTGCGGCTTATACCGTCCTACACAATAGGGTAGGGCACTGATTTATGGGGGGCAGTGAATTACGTTACACTGGGCCAAATAGACGTGGTCCCGCCAGGACACCTCTCTAATCAGGACACCAATGTTTAGTCCCAAACTGGTCATTTCTATTCATTTCAACCTCTATAATCAGGACACCCCTTTATTAAGGACAGCATTTGTCAGTCCCCAAGGTGTCCTTAAAGTGGTCCTAAACCGCCAAGCAAAGTTGGCACCCGATCATTTTCACCGCCCACGAAAATGGAACTTCCGACTTCCGCTCCTGGCTTCTGAGCATGCGCAGTACGGTACCTTCACTGAGTTGCAAGCGGCAGCAGATAGGATGCCGAAGCGAGAAAGTGAAAGAAGGGAAAAGGGCGGCCTAAAAAGGTAGCAAATGCGTAAATGCCGACCAGCGGCTGTGGAATGTCCAGAGGCATTATCGAAGTGGCTCATAATAAAGAAAGAACTCCGTTTTAAAGGGGCTGGACGTCCAAGTTGTAAACACTCACTCACTGGTTCTCTATGCACGCGACGCCTGCGGTGCTGCCACCTATTGTCGGTGATATGTACTGACGTGAATATCGTGAGTGAGTTGCATTGGACTGGGCACCAGTCTAACGATCACGGGGCGCTACTGGTGCTGCCACCTTCACGAAGGAATAAAACTAGTTTGCCGACCACTGTTTGTAAACAAACTGGTTTGTTTACAACTTGGACGTCGAACTCCTTTAAGACGATGAGGAGATTGTTTGTAGGCTATGTATTGGGGATGGCGTCAATCATTAACATATTGCCGGCTGCGGATCTCGCCGCCGTGCCGGTGTAGCGTCAGCGAATTCTGGGGCTCCTTCCGAGAAAAGACCAACTTGCCTGGCATACCTGCCGACACCGTCATCAATGGTGTAACTCGCTTCGGATTGAACACTCTTAGCAGTGCTTAGGCGTGAATGTAACCCCCTCTACCCCCCCCCCCCGGAATCGAGGAGAAATCTCGACTCGGTGAACTGGTAGCATCCATGTTGTTTTGACAATCAGCTGTCACTCTATCAGAACTTGCCCAATCAGTGATCGCGTAGTAAATTCCATAGTAATCACGTGACGTGATGATTGACAGGTGCTCACCCATACAGGCGTAGCGCGGGAAAATGAAAACGAGGCTGTCTTGCTCGCCCCGGCGGTTCAGGATCACTTTAATAGTGAATCATGAGTGAAGTGCTAGTATCCTCTCACTCATTTAAATCGTGAAACAGTCTCAATTGCTCCTGTTCCTCTTTTGAGTGAAGTGAGACCTTGAAATCTAGTTCATCGTTCCAGGTTTAAAATTCGTAAGCTGTATAACACTCAAGTACATGTATTGGTGTATGCTCTTTTAATTTTAATCTCATATCAAACCTCCATCAATGCTGGTATCGATGATATGATCTGCCCTGGAAGCGAGATGGTAGATTTGTGTGATTACATGTACCTAAGGTTATTTACAGTAAAGCACAGGGATTTGGAATTTGGGGTATTGGTTCACTAGAGTGACCATTATTGTCATCCTTGATTTTATGTCACGGTTTTGTTCGCTGTTTTTCTCAGCCGTGGTAAAACCTTTCCGGCTGAAATTTGGAGGGTATGATTTTTGTATAATGAACCCGTGTCTGTGTGGTATTTGGCAAATATTTTGGCTTATTTTTTTAGATATTAGCAATTTAAGACCTTGGAAGAGGCTATTTTTGGCCATTTCCGCGCTAATTTCTGAAGACGTAATTTCATTACCTTGATACGTAAATATACCAATATACAATTGATAACAACGTTTCTTTTCGTTCATGAGGCCGAAATAACAAGTATTTGTCATCATTTGGGAGAAAAAATACCTTGAAGCAACGAGGCTATGGCAGAAGATGTTTCTAACGGTTTTTTGTCGTTACCAAGGAATCAACAGTTTGATATGACGTCACGAAAACTGTGGCGTCATAGTGGCGTGATAACTGTGACGTCAAAGGATGACGTCACGCGAATGAGTCTCTGCAGATGATGTGCTGCGAGACAGACGATCTTTCCTGTCTGTTCACCACACTCATTGAACACACACTGACTTTCACACAGCTGTTCATCAACCTCTAGTGAACCATGTCGCCGAAAGGCTTGTAAATTTGTATTTTTTGACAGGATTTTCCAGCTTGTTAATTCTTGGGGGTCTTGCTTTTCTCGTGGAGGAACAGGCGTTTTTGAAACTCACATGTGGTGTCCAAATCAATATTCATGGATTCTGGAATTCATTCTGATGGATGTGGTGACTTGTGGTTTTGCCTACTATGTTGCACTCTTGACGCTTTGCATGAACAGTGATTTGATTGCTACAAGCGCTTAAAAGCGCACTATTTCTCTTGTGTATAGTTAATTTGATTTTTTGCAGTTTTTGAATTGACATTCCTATTTTCCACGAGTTTCAAAGTTGTCTTTGATAAATGTTGTCATTCACTGTTCATGTAAGGTGCCAGTTGACGAGTGTTTTTTGGACTGTTTTTCCCCTGTGGTAATTAGCGGGGGCTTTGCTCAGTTCTAGCGACTGCTGGAACTTATTTGCGGACACTTGGACTGTTTAAGGTCTATTGATATTTACTTAACTTGGACTTGTGGACGCCTCGTTTGAGCGCGGGCCATTGGGCCATCTTTTTTGAGGATGGGGATTTGGCCTAGTGGTTTAAGGCGTGTGCCCCTGAGTGCTGGCGATTGATGCCATATGCGAGGGTTCGTGGGTTCGATTCTGGTAGGAAGCGGTGTCTTTCACCTTGGAAACCCTATTTCTATTTCACATACTTAACTTGGACTGTTGCGATTCAGCCCTGGACTGGAATTTTGAAACTAATACTGGATTGTCGACTGATTGCACGCCCAAATCGGTAAATTTGGTAGGTTCAAAATTTGACTGTATACTTGACATAAGGTTGGGTTTATCATATTTTAGTATTTTTCTAGTCAATTTGATGTTCAATTCTTTGAAATTTGGGGTAACTGGTTCTTTTGGGCGTGCGGTCGGACGTGCAATCTGGTATTTAGCAATGTCAGGCAAATCTGACAAATACGAAATTGAGAAAATGCATCATTTGATGAAAATTTAAAGCTGACACGGAATACTTAGAAATAACTTTGAAATCATCTGGTGATTGTATAATCGCCAGGTCTGTTGTGTTTGAACTTAATAATCGTTTGGTGATATGTGAAGTGTGGGGCCGTTGTGTCGCGAGCGCGCCGGTGTAGCTGTGTGTTGGGTATCATATTTGACTCTGTCGGGGGGGGGGGGTATGTTTAGGATTGTAAGTGAAATGTCGTCCCCGGTTTGCTGGGTTGTACAGCAGCGCCATCTGGCGGCAATGTGCGCACTGCCCACGTCTGTACATGCGCATTTTGCCCCGCCGGGAATCACGACCTACAAGCTTTCAATTTCCTTGTCGATTTTTTTCAAAAAACTCTGGTAAATTCAGAATGTTTTATTTAGACCAAGGCTTCACAAATCCACTCACGGGTATCTATGGAAGTGATTGTGGACATGGTATTTTAAAGGAGCTGGACGTCCAAGTTGTAAACACTCACTCACTGGTTCACTATCCACGCGACGCCTGCGGTGCTGCCACCTATTGTCGGTGATATGCACTGACGTGAATATCGTGAGTGAGTTGCATTGGACCGGGCACCAGTCTAACGATCACTGGTGCTGCTACCTTCACGAAGGAATAAAACTAGTTTGCTGGCCTCCTTTAACTTGCGAAGGAACAGGAGGATTTTGGGAACTTTTATTCCATGAGAGGAGGAACAACATGAATTCGGACGACAATTCAAGATGGCGGCACACAGTTCCTCGGCGTGCTCGGGACCCAACTCCACACCACTCTTCATAGCTGGAAGTCTTAAAGTGGTCCTAAACCGCCAAGCAAAAGTTGGCACCGGATCATTTTCACCGCCCACGAAAATGGAACTTCCGATTTCCGCTCCTGGCTTCTGAGCATGCGCAGTACGCTACCTTCACTGAGTTTGAGATGGTCGTGCAAACGCAGCAGACAGGATGCCGAAGCGAGAAGTGAAAGAAGGGAAAGGGCGGCCTAATAAGGTAGCAAATGCCGACCAGCGGCTGTGAATCGTCCAGAGGCATTATCGAAGTGGCTCATAATAAAGAAAGAACTCCGTTTTAAGACGATGAGGAGGTTGTTTGTATGTACGGCATCATTAACATATTGCCGGACTGCGGATCTCGCCGCCGTGCCGGTGAAACGGCAGCGAATTCTGGGGCTCCTTCCCAGAAAAGACCAACTTGCCTGGCATACCGGCCGACATCGTCATCAATGGTGTCACTCATGTCGGATTGAACACTCTTCATGCTCTTAGGCGTGAATGTATCCTCTAAAACTCCCCGGAATAGAGGAGAAATCTCGACTCGGTGAACTGGTGGCATCCATGTTGTTTTGACAATCAGCTGTCACACAGTTGTCAGTCATCAGAACTTGCCCAATCAGTGATCGCGTAGTAAATTCCATAGTAATCACGTGACGTGATGATTGACAGGCGCTCATTCATACTGGTGTAGCGCGGGAAAATGAAAACGAGGCTGTCTCGCTCGCCCCGGCGGTTCAGGACCACTTTAACTTATCCTGAATTATATTTAAATTTCCCGGTGGAACTTTAGACTTATTGTCCGTTTATTGTTTGATCCATGTTGTTCTGGAGGGATTCATTCATCATCTAAAGCCCTTTTCACGAACAACAAGGGTTGCACAAGCTCGTCCGACTTATTATCATTTCTGATATGTATGCCGTAAAACTATACACAGATCGACTGTGGAAATATTTTAGGGTATCAGTGTGCATTTTATTTTGTTTTATGGTCAGGATGATGCACGTCGCAATCAGGCTTAGAATGGCAAGAGAAGGACGATACCAATACGAATCATTCAAAATACGAATCAAGCTTCAAGAATGATAAGAGACGGATGATATCAATACGAATCATTCAATGCAAATCCGGCTTAGAATGGAAAGACCCGGACGATATCAATACGAATCTGGGCGAATGGCAAGACACGGATGGTATCAACATGATCAATACAAATCATCCAATACGAAGCAGGCTTGGAATGGCAAGAGAAGGACAATATCAATACGAATCATTGAATAAGAATTAGGCTCAGAGTGGCAAAATATGCCTTAGTTTTAAATCTTATGATAAAAGTCATTCCATGTCTTGTAAAAAAATTCATTGTCATTGATGTTTTACCACATCTCAATATTCATTGTAGGCCTACTCTGTGTTGTACATTATGCATTGACATTTGATACTGTGTAATAAGATGGATGATGCCAATACGAGTCAAACGATTTGCTACACTGATCAACCGACTGGCTACAACTAAACCTTTTCGCGCATACAGCAATAAAATAGCAACAAGTTTAAAAATTCATATAAAAAATGCAGTGCAGAAAGTTCAATACAATTGCAATGACCACCATATTGCATTTTGGATGAGAAATTTTGAAGACGCTGCAATTTAAATGCTATTTATGCTATGGAGCTGAAATTTTGAGGAAAGATGTGTAATATTCTTTAGATAGAATAAATATCAAAGTCACAGCTCTGATACTTTTTGAAAAGCGCCATATTAAATTAGGGTTGTCGTTTTCTGCGGTGGCCACCTACAAAAATAACATGACTCTGCACATTTCTACCATTTTTGTTCTTGACGCAAAGGACCCGGAACGCCGCGCAGCGGCCAGATAGCGAAGCTGCTGACGTCACAGGTGGTCCGACTCTGAATTTCGCCTTATATAAGAAATTAGCCATCCTGGCAAACAGCATGCCAAAAACACCCTGTAAGGCATAGTTAAGCGCTGAAACTTCGCATGAGAATTAAGGATGACTGGAAAGGTTGTATCGATGATGAAATCAGTCACTTTGCCGAGCGGTTTATTTGTAAATCTATACTATAAAACGCGAAGGCACTTCCGTCCGTCAGCATTGGCGGCGTTGCGCAGTGACGTCATCAGTCACATCCAAGTAGGCCCATGTGGCTACTGGCTACTGCTATCATTGGCTATTTATCGGGCAACTGGCTCAAACTGTATTTTCCACCTATTCACAACTTATTTCGCCCGCCAATTTAAATTCGTGAAGTTAATTGAAAGCGCTATCTCCACAATGTGATGTCAGTGGATTTCTCCGCCTGCGCTGTTGCCATGTTTACGATGACCAACCTCCTGCACATGCCCAGCTGAGCTTGACTACTTCCTGTGTACCTTCTGATGGTCGCCATTTAAAGTTTCTCTATTCAAAGTTTCAGTGGGGCGTACTATAACCACTGAGCGCATAAAAATTCAAAAAACTCACCTACGTCTGTTAGTTATTGAACAATAGCAGGTGGATTGAATTGAAACCCAGGGGAAAACAAAGCGAATCGTCCCAACAGGCAGTTGTAGAAAAAGGCAGTAGGCCTACCTCAACGTGAAGACGACGTTTTGACGTCATCGCCATGATCACAGGCCGGGAGTGTTAATTCACCTATGACGTCATTCCACGGTGACGTCAGCAAACAGTGACGCACGTACCCATGGGTGCAGCGCGAGGTGTAGCTAGCTTTTATGGCTTGGGGGGATTGATTGAGTCGTCTGGAGGGCGAAGGGGGCTGAGGTCCTCACCCCAAAATTGAATACATGTATCGACATCCTCTCAGATGCATTTTCCCGACATCTGACACCACAATTAGGCTACCTGGCTCAAGAGGGAAAATGACCGTTTAAAGGAAAAATTTGCTTGGGAACATTTGCCCTGTTTGCTCTGGGGAACATCTGCCCCTGTCCCCGCTAGCTACGCCCCTGCGTACCTCACGTTCGATTGGCGCGGACGTCAATTTCACTTTCAACGACGGGTTCGGGAAGCAGTCCGTCGGCCACGTCGAGTGCCACATCGTTTGTAACGGGATGACCGGTGACTACCGTACGCTGCACGTGACCGAAGTTTGGTGGAGCACCGACCGACATTAGGAAAGCCGTGTTTACCTGACATCTGTTATCCGTAATGCGAGACGACGTTATCCGCCAAAGCATTGGCTCATGTGCAGATCGAGACGAAAATTCGCATAACGGGTAACGGATGTCAGGTAAACACGGCTTTAAGCAGTGTTTACCTGACATCCGTTATCCGTTATACAATACGACGTTATCCGTCAAAACATTGCCTCCATGTAGTGATCAAGGTGAAAAACGGATAACGGATGTCAGTAAAACACGGCTTTATGGACAACACNCAGTTCCCTCACTCTGGATGCAGTATGAACACCATTTTTAGTGAATAAAAAGTCAAACTTCCTGTATGAATCTTCATTATCAAACCTGAAAAGATGGAACATTTAGTCCAAAGAATGTGGACTAGAGATCAAAGCAAAATGGTAAAAATTTTGAGACACCCTGTATTTACAGACAGAACGGGTAAATTTACCCGCGGGTCATGTACAGATAACCCATGAGGCGGCTGCTCTATAATCATTGCTGCATCTCACACCTTTGATACGCGCCTATTATTGAAAAAATGGTATTTCCTGTAGGCCAAGTTATAATCAATAATTACTGCATGATACTGTTCGAATAATTTGGCAGTAATTATTTGCCGAGGATATCCATTTTCTAGTTCACTGAACTATGTGTTTACCAGCAACTGTTGCAATGAGAATATAAGTTCAATCGATGTTAACGGCGACTTACGCATGTGGACGTACCGCATTTCGTACCAATCCTGCAATTTGCCATAAATCGTTACAGAGCATGATCAACCTGGAGTATGTGACCAAGATGTAAGCATCCGCGAATTCGTAATTCAGTTATTGGAATTTATTGTCAGTGAAACTCCAGTTACCATAAATCATAGAGTTTTCACAAAGCTCCCGCAACGTTAACGCGAATGTCTATCCATTTGTTCGGAACTCTCTTTGTGGTACAATGGGATAGGAGTTTGGGGGCTTTGCGAATCTCTATTAATGACACGGCCCACCGTTTGCACCACCAAATTACATGACGTTTGAGAGTCAATCACACGTTTCACCATGTTAGGCCTTTATTGCACACAGGTAGGTGTATACGGTATCTGGACACGCCAGCTAACTGGTTCCATAGTCATGAACCCTTTGGGAAGCCACTGTTATACCTCTGTGTTGTTCCAGCCTGAGGCCACACGGTAATCTTGACACATAAGAGCGCCCAAATAGTGGGAATAGAACAAGATTGTTTCAGAGCGGTTCACACAATGCTATAGATCGATTGCACGCCGTTTCCGATCTTTCCCGACCGCCGTCGTCAAGGCTACCGATCTCGGTCGGGAATCTAAAATTAGAAACTCCCAGTATTCTGAAGAACCGCACGATATTTGATTGTCCAAAGTGTGCCCCACAGTTTTTAACAATGCATACTTTCACCATTTTATATGTTAGTGATTGTAATACGTGTACAAAATCGAGTTTTTAGCCACGTTTCCGTTTGTTTACATGTCCATCCCGAAATTGCTTCCGGACCCAGCCAGAGCGCAGGCGCGAAACTTCGTTCTCGAGATGACGCACAACAATGCCGGAACGGAGATCGGGAAACATTGTTGCGTTGACAACGGTGGTCGGAAAAGATCGGAAACGGCGTGCAATCGATCTATAATAGAGAGTTTTCGCAAAGTCCCCGAAACGCCAACGCGTTCGTCTATCGTATTGTTCGGTGCTCTCTTCATGGAATCGAACAATGGGTTTGGCGTTGGCGTTGGCGTTTCGGGGCTTTGCGAAAACTCCCTAATATTCGGAGGGTTCGTATATTAAAGGAATTGTGCATGTTCCATTTTTCCACTCCGTATACTGTCTGCCGGTGGTGTTGCAGGAGTCCAATGTGAGTATCTACATTTTGTCATTGCCTTTTCGCAGTTTAATGCAAAATATACTTTCAACAAGCGAAGTCGAATGTTACTTGCACTTATTTACATGGTCAAATGACACAAACGAATATTCTCCAGAAACCATGAATGATTACAAATAAAAATATTCCATTGCTAGGCAGCATAAGTTCTTTCATGTTTGGAAATTTTGGTAAGACATCATCATGTACGTGTAGTTGAAGAAAAAACTTAGATGTCAGGATTATCCATAACATTCTCGTGGTAGAAGTTCTCCGATTACATTGTTATTTGTCGCACGACTAGAGAATCGCGCAGAGTATAAATTGACCTTCACACGACTCTGACTTCTGCGACTTCTACTGACGGAACTCTCCCAAGGTGGATTGGACTTACTGTTGGCGCACACATATCTTTCACAGTAGTGCCCCTCTGATTCAACGGAGCCCGAATCACAAGATTTACATAGCCCAGCTGACAGGGGTATACCCCTGAGTATAAGGCAATTGAAGGGACCCAGATGGAGGTTTTGGAGGTTACCGGTTTAAACCATTTTGTCCAGTTTCGGGTGGTTTCAAAATCTCTTCTAAATTAGCTTGACTCGGTGATCCAGTGTTGATTCTTAGCAATCTTCTCAGTACATATGAATAACCAAAGGAGTTAAGAAACGCACATTTTCGACGAAGAAAAACACAAATATTATAAAATAACAACTACAAAAAAGCTTTGAAAATGCTAAAATTTAAGAAAAAATCACCTTTATAAATGGAACAACAGGCAATATTATCATAGTAATACCTCACACTGGCACTTTCAACCACTTTCAGATCCTTACACCAGGTCGGTTTTCCTCTCAAACTCAGTTCATAGTCCCATCTAAACACTTTCGTTGTGATTCGCGTCTCTGGCATAGAAACATGTCTAAACCATAAACTGATCATGTGAACATGCTGCCGTATCCTGGTCGGGATCCAACTCATGTCCCCAGCAATACTTGGGAGTGCCGAAATTTTTCCTATACCTAAAAAAGTCATCATTGCCTGTAGTTCAGCTTTTCACATTTCTTATATGTTTTGTAACCCCACACGCCAGCACCATAATCCGTGACCGGGACCACCGTATTGTGGTACACCTTCTTATACGTTTCGTGTTGGAGCCCATTCATACTGAAATAATTCGCAATGAGGCTTCCCAGGCCCTTACCTCCCGCCGTAGCAAGTGCATCCGAGGTCAGAGTGTTCTTCAACCTCCGCAGCGACAAGGAAAGCCAAATTCTCTTCGTAAGACGTGTCCATTCCAGATCGGTGGCAAATGGCCAAGTGCAGCGCGGAGTTACTGTCCATGTCCGCAGCGAATACCGTTGTGGCTTCCTGTTACATAGAGTCAGGGTTGGTTGAACCTCCGTCCGGATTGTACACCAACTGTGCTCAATTCCAATGTGTGTGTGCACATTCACGCCTTGGAAACCTGCGACACTTTGCCTGCGATCAGTGAGTTTCATGCCCTAAAGTCAAGCGCCTGTTGAACATACCCGTGTCAAACCGTGTGTACGAAAAACCCGGCGAGAGGTCACACTACTACATTGTAGTTAAGTAGCCCGGCGATAGGTTCTCTGCATGCACTGACTCTTCGGTCATTTCTGCATTGGCACACATTGTTGGAGGCGCGAAAACGACGTCACTTAATGACTTGCTAAGAGCTAACGAAAACACAGGGATTTCGAAAAGCACAGCTAGCTTGCCGTGTCTCAAAAACCCGTGTTTTTCAGACACGGTTTTCTTGAAGCTCGGCAATTCATAGGTGTGCCCGCAAAAACCCCGGGTATTTTATGTAGTGTAACCACGGCTATTAAAACGAGGAAAATGATAACATACAATTCCTTGCCTCCACCACAACACGCACTCCATACGCTGCACTCGTCCCCATTGTTTAGTTGACCGTAGACGTACTAAACACTGGCAGGATTGCCAGTGGATCGCACATATTCCCAAATGACAGGATCGCACATATTTCCAAATGACGGTTCCCCGAATCGGACAGCGAACACCGCCTGTTGGTCATCCAATGAGACTGGCGTCAACAATGGCAGTTTCTAAGCGCGGATAACGTAGTGGGTATCGGTTTGAAACATTTTGGTTCCCGAAGCTACCGCTAGAGAGTGCTGTCAAATGGTAGCTTCGGTAACGGCCGCCATTTTGGCCGGCAGAAAACTGACGGCGCTACGTCATTGCCGCGAAAAGTGGATCACATGATCATCGACCGTTACTCAAAAATCCATACCCGTGGATGATCATGTGATCCACTTTTCGCGGCAATGACGTAGCGCCGTCAGTTTTCTGCCGGCCAAAATGGCGGCCGTTACCGAAGCTACCATTTGACAGCACTCTCTAGCGGTAGCTTCGGGAACCAAAATTGGTTTGAAACTGCGGAGGGAGTTTATCCATACGCAGGTAGCGAGCCCTCTAATAGTACGGTATTACATGTACGTGAACTGCTCATTGAAACAACCTTGCTCGATTTCACTATGCGGGTGCCATTCAAAAATTGCCTGCAGTACCGTATAGTGTATAGCTCTATGTAACAGGTCCATATTCATAAACATACTTAGGTCAAAGTATGATACTTTTCTTTTGTGTTGAACGAAGGATAAGTGTCACACTTAGACTTAAGTACAGTGTAGTTAAATTTATAAATGGGTCCAGGAGCCTTAGGCTGCCTTTACACAGAAGTATACGGTATACGAAAACGCCAGTTAATAAAGGCCTCCCGAGGATTCACGACCGTGAAGCCATTGTTAACCGGCGTTTTTGTATACCGTATACTCACTTCTGTGTAAAGGCAGCTTAAAGGACGGCGCACACGGTCGACTAAAATGGTGGCGACTACTAGGTCGCATGCGATAATTATGGTTCCCAATCACTGAGATCGGGAACCATATTGTTTTTGGTCATGGTGTCTGTCTGTGTGTCTGTCACGCCTTCATATCTTATCTCCTTTAGGAGCTAGACCTCTGGAAATATATCATTCCCCAGGTTTGTCAACACTGGCAATCCAATGAGCTCATCATTGTCAACGTCCGATGCCCAGATCATGATGTAATCAACGTATCAGACTTGATATTTTGTCCGTCACGCTTCTATTTGATACCGTACTTGGCTCCTTTAACACCTAGAGCAACAGAAACAAGTTCTATTCTTAGGTTTTCATACCCTAGGAATCGAATGGACTGATTACTTTTGATCTGAGATGTTGGGGTCATGGTGATATCGATATCACAAATTTGATACTTGGAGATAAATTGCCATATTGTCAACTGAGCAACATGAAACAAGTCTTAGGCCCCTTTTACACTACGTGTTTTCAGTCGTGCTCGACCCGGGTCGAGCACGGCGCGGCAAAAAAGGTGATAGTGTAAATGGGTTGGCACGGCACAACTGGGCTCGGCACGGTGCTACTTTCATCCGGGCCGAACCCCCCAACAGGAGGTGGGTTCGACCCGGGTCGAGCACGGTTCCGCTGGAAAACTGCACAGTGTAAACACGCTACTGGGCTCGGCCCACTTGAATGACTCGCCTTTAGTGAATGCGCATGCTCATTTATCGGCCTTGAACTCAATACGTCATTGCCGCGAATTATCATGGGCGCAGCCATATTGAAAATTACGGAGATTTCGGACCTCCACAGAAAGGAGAGCCGGCGATTCAGATATTGGCGCGGTTTTCATGGTGCAGTGTAAATGGGGTAAAATGCTCTTTCTGAGGCGGGCCTGGCCCGGGTCGAGCACGGCACGGTTCATCCGGGCCAAAATTCTGCGTAGTGTAAAAACGGCTTTAGTTCATGCCTTCTTATACAAGGACTGGACTGTGTTAAAATTCTCAGCCTCACGTGTCCAGGTGATTGAAATACCATGATATTTTGATATATCAAACTTGATAATTTGAAATATGTGGTAGAGATAGAGCCATGATATCACACATAGTTAGGTTACTGATGATGCTCATTTCGATTATGCAACGACCTTGATGATCAGAGGTCAAGGTCAAGGTCAAAGTTGATAATTTGAAATATCTCTGCCTGTGGTAGAGGTAGAGGCATAATATTAGGCATGCTTAGGTTAATTCCTTTTTTTTCTGTACCTTTTTTACCCAGTACCTTTCTTACCTAGTACCTTTTTACTGGTACCTTTTTACCATATCTTTTTTACCTATACCTTTTTTACCTATAACTTTTTTACCTGTACCTTTTTTACGTACATTCTGTTGAGAGTGCCCATTTCGATTATGCAATGGCCTTGAATATCAGATATCTCCTTCATGTCTCCCTTACCAGCTAGATCTACTACATTAGGAATAATCTCAGGCATATTAATTCTCCCGCCGAGTAAAATTTTGAGTCACGTGGCCTACTGCGCATGCGCAGGCCAGACACCCAATTTATTTCTCGGCGCCATTTTCGTTCAGTGTACTGAAATTTCTCTCGCCGTTTTCGCGCTGAATTTTCTCAATTTGAGTGCCGATTTTCACGCAGGATGACTGATATCCATAAAGAAACTTCTCCGCCACCCGGCACGATGGCTGTCACGGAGAAATCACCGAAGTCTGACTTCGGAGAGGCCTTGTTGTCGTCGGCCAACGGCAGGAGCAAGACCGCTCACTCTCAGCATGGCGGCCCCCATGCATCTTCTTCGGATTCCTCCTCGAAACGGGAATCCCGCAGTACTTCTGGTAAGAACACGGAGGTGAAAGGTAAGAAGGACAGCAAATCCTCCTCCAGGTCGAAGCAGTCGCTCTCTGAAGAACGCGTCGTGGAAATCTTCGACCAGCGAATGGCTCAATTTCATGATAAATTTGAGTCCATGTTGTCTAACGCCTTGGCAAAGCATGCTTCCCCTGCACCCTCGGCACAGGGCAATGTACAGGGCGATGCACAGGCAGGTAAGTCTGATGTACATGGTGTGCATGGGCATGCGTGCACTGGGGACTCTATTGTTCTTGACTCCCCTGATGACATGGGAAGCTTGGCAGGCTCCCCAGCTAGGGCATGGCAAAATGAGAGGTTTAATCCACCTCCAGGCGTTTCCAGGCTGGACAGGCCTTCCTTTTCCCCTGGTGGTGGTGCCAGTACTAAGCCAAGGGATAAACAGAAACCTGCTGCTGCCGCCCTAGGCAGGGATCCTCTGCTACCGCCAGCGGTGGGGTGCGTTGACAACACCAGAGATGAGGGCTCTGTCGTCGGACTGGAAGAATGGGACCCAGACGATACCGAGACCCCGCCCCCCACATGGCCGGAGTTAATAAAGACAGTGCAACAAATCCTGCACCTTGAAATTCCTGAGGAGCCTGTAGCACAGGGCCGACTCTATTCTGGCTTCAGCATTTCAAGGGGTCATTCCTGGGGCAAAGAAGGATGAAGGACCCATATTGCCAGCAGATGGCGGTATTGAAGCCTCATGGAAGACTTTATTTGATACTAATAAAAAATCCTGCTCCTTTTCAGCTTATCGCAGACGCCACAGGTCGCAGTACAGATGGCCTACTTCTGATTTTGATGACTTGGGCAAGGTTCCAGAAGTCGACATTGCCGTGGGAACCTACCTTGCCGCTGGTAAACGTCAATCAGGGTCTTTCGTTCCCCGTGCTCTCTACCCTGCTGAAACTCATGCTGAGCAAGCTTTCAAGGAAGTGGACCAGTCACTGAGAGCTTGCCACAGAGTCACTTCTCACGCCACCTTTATACTGTCAGCATTATCCAAGGCCCTCAATCCTGCATCAAACGTTTCGGATGAGAAGGTCTCGTTGCTTCTTGGGGGCTTAGCTACCTCCCTCTCAGATCTCGAAGATTTGTCGGTGCGCGCCTCTGCACGCTGTATTAAGTCGCGCCGCGAGATATACCTCAGAGCCATGAACTTGCCGGATAAGGGCACCAAGTCTGAACTTCTCAAGGTTGAACCCAAAGGTGACCAACTGTTTGGCGGTAAGGTAGAGAAGATAACTCACGATTCCTCCACCTTGATTAGGGATGTCCGCGAAGCTGCGAAGAATTTCAACATCCCCGCTCTGCCTCCAGCTCAAAGGCCCGGTAAGAGAAGCAATGAGGAGGGACAACAACCCTTTAATGCCCCCTCCCCAAAGATGAGACGACTACAGGCTCAGACTAGGACCTCTCAGCCTAGCAACCAGAGGCACTATGCACAGAACCAGCAGGGATACCAAAGGCCTGAGAACAGACCTACCAACAACAACTACAGAAATCAGTCCTTTCCAAAGAAACCTGCCAACTCATACAAAGGATTTGGTAACTCCAAGCGGTATTGACTCTCCCTCCCCCTCTCCAAACAGTCGCGTGGGGGGAAGATTATCCCTTTTTTCAGGGGCATGGGAAGATACAGGAGACTCCTTTGCATCCAGAATCGTGTCAGAGGGGTTAAAGATAGAATTCGAACGGGGATTCCATCCATCCCCGAGAACAAAAACCACTCCTTGCCCAGCCGACCCCGTCAGAGCCGAGGCATTCAGGCAAGAAATCAGGGACCTCCTGTCCAAAAGGGCTATCGAGAGGGTCCCCGGCTGGGAAAGGACAGACCGATATTACTGCAGCCTTTTTCTGGTGGAGAAGGCATCCGGAGGGTTCAGGCCGGTTCTAAATCTTAAACCCCTGAATCAACATGTCAAGAAGAGACACTTCAAGATGGAAACGCTAAGATCCATCCTGAACGATATGCGTCCTGGGGACTGGGCCTGCACCCTGGACCTAAAGGATGCCTTCTTCCACATTCCAATTCACAGGTCTCACAGGAAATATCTGTCTTTCCGGTTCGAGAATCAAGACTACCAGTTCCGGGCACTACCGTTCGGTCTATCTTCAGCCCCAAGGATTTTTACCCGAGTGGCACTCCTGCAGCAGGAGGGCATACGTGTCCACGCATACCTCGACGATTGGGTCATCCTCGCCGCATCACCCTCCGCTCTGATAAAAGCAAGGGACAGGGCCCTAAACCTACTCCAGGGAATGGGCTTCATAATCAACTGGGAGAAGTCCCAGCTGGCCCCATCCCAGCAATTGGAATTTCTGGGAGCCCAGATAGACCTGAAAAGAGGGATAATCTTTCCATCCGCAAAGAGAGTACAGAATATTCAGTCTCTGATAGAATCCACCTTTGTACCCCTGCAAGCCAAAGCTGTGGATTTCCTCAAACTCTTGGGTCTAATGAACTCCTGTATCGGTCTCATCCCCTATGCTCATCTCCGGATGAGGCCGATACAGCTGTATTTGCTTGCTCACTGGAACCCTCAGTCAAGGGATTTACTGAAGTCCATCCCAGTGAAGGAACCGCTGTTAGCTCATCTGGCCTGGTGGTGCCAACAGGACAACACTTTGAGGGGCTGCGGCCTTCACCAGCCGCACCAATTCCTCCATCTGGTTACAGACGCGTCCCCTACCGGATGGGGAGCACATTTTCAGGGACATCAGGCCTCGGGAACTTGGTCTGCTCGCCTGAGGGAGAACCACATAAATTGGTTGGAGCTAAAAACCATCCAGCTGGCCTTACTGAAATGGGAGAACCAATTTCAGAACAACAATATAATGGTTCATTCGGACAACTCAACTGTAGTGGCTTATTTGAACAGAGAGGGGGGAACTCACTCCCCTTCCCTCTGCTATCTAACCTGGGACATCATCAATTGGTGTCGGGTACGGGGAATGACAATTCAGTGTTGCCACATCCCGGGGAAGAAGAACCAAATTGCAGACATGTTAAGCAGAAAGGACAGGGTCTTTCCGACCGAGTGGACCCTGCACCCCCGGGTGGTGAGGAGCATTTTCAGCATGTGGGGCCAGCCCCTCATAGACCTTTTTGCAACCCGAATGAACAACCAGCTTCCCCTGTTCGTCTCTCCAGTTCCGGATCCCGAGGCTTGGGCGGTAGATGCCCTGGCATTAGATTGGACAGGCTTGAACCTTTATGCCTTCCCCCCTGTGTCTCTCCTCCCCAGGGTGGTTCAGAAAGCAGTATCATGTCATTGCAACATGATCCTAATAACACCTCATTGGCCCTCCAGCCCTTGGTTCCCCACTCTGATGGAGAGGAAGAGGGAGGGGCCTTATTTCCTGCCCCCTCGACGGGACCTTCTCAGACAACCCCACAACAGATGGCTCCACCCAGACCCTGCGGGGCTTCACTTGGCTGCGTGGATGTTATAAAGAATCGCCTAGTTGACGAAGGGTTCTCTGAGAGGGTAGCTTCTAGGGTTGCAGGTTCCAGAAGGCCCTCCACCCTTAGGAGCTATGATAGTAAGATTAAGTCCTTTCAACGTTGGGCAGAGGAGAAGGGTATTTCTCCCCTCTCTGCTTCCCGGGCTCAGGTAGCTGAATTCCTGAACCATCTTTTCGTGGCTGAGGCCTTGGCCCCTAGAACAATAAGGTCCTACAGGAGTGCCATCTCTGTGATTCATACAGGTTGGGGTGGCGTTTCAGTTGGCAGGGATCCGGTCCTTTCTGACATGATCAAGTCCTTTTTCATAGAAAGACCCCCATCGCGGAAGCTAGTTCCAAACTGGAGCCTTCCTTTGGTCCTTAGGTATCTCTGTAAGAGTCCTTTCGAGCCTTTATGCAAGGCAGATCTGAAGTCAGCTACATTGAAGACTGTATTTCTTGTGGCTGTGGCATCCGGTAGAAGGACTAGCACAATTCATGCTCTCTCTGTGGAAGAGAATCACGTCAGGGAGAATCAGTTAGGGACGACCCTAATTCCGTCCCCTGGCTTCCTAGCAAAGAACGATTCAATGAATTATATGTCAAAATCCTTGTTCTATCCCAGGATGGCCCAGTTCTCGGCCATCCCTGAAGACAGGTTGCTGTGCCCATGTAGGGCCATTAAGAATTACATCAAAATTACTAAGAATCTCCGGGGTTCGGAGAAACACCTTTTTGTCACATATGGTAGAAACAATCACGCTGCAGCCTCCCGTGACACTATTGCCAGATGGTTAGTGTCAGTGATCAAGGGAGCATACGAGTCTAGTTCAGACTTTGATTTTGGTTTAGTTTCAGCCCATATGATACTCGTGCCATTTCGGCATCATGGGCCCTATTCATGGGTGTCTCGGTAGACGAGATATTGGAAGCAGCCTCATGGAAGGCTGAGACTACGTTCACTGCCTTCTATATGAGGGATGTTGTAGCCAGTAGGTCTTCGTTTCCTATGGCAGTCCTAGGATCTTCTAGGGAGAAGTCTTCTTAGTTAGTGGAAGATCTTGCTCGTGACTATGGTGAGTTAGAACAACCCCACCTCCATAGTGTCATATTCTGTCTTATTCCTAATGTAGTAGATCTAGCTGGTAAGGGAGACATGAAGGAGATTACATTTTTCCTTTGAAAAAGTTATCTCCGAATGTCGTACTTACCAGCTAGATGGCCCTCCCTCCTCCCCTGTTGTTCCAGGTGGTACTCTAGGGCCTCGAAATAAATTGGGTGTCTGGCCTGCGCATGCGCAGTAGGCCACGTGACTCAAAATTTTACTCGGCGGGAGAATTAATATGCCTGAGATTATTCCTAATGTAGTAGATCTAGCTGGTAAGTACGACATTCGGAGATAACTTTTTCAAAGGAAAAATGTAATCATGGTCAAGGTCAAGGTCAATCACGTGATGAGTTACTGGCATGAGATCGCGTTCTATGGGCCTCATCATAACCATCAATAAATGTATCCTGATTTCTGTCAATGTATCTAATCGCTATCAACGTGCCTTGATCTCTATCAATGTATCTTTAATGTACTGACATAGTCTCATCTTGTCATCCGCGACATCACTGATCTTCCAAGGAGGTATTTGTCGCAAACGAGTCAACAAAAATTAAAAAAAAACTAAAAAGATGCTCAGTCGCTGCTGCGGTCGCAAGGCCGGTCGCCAAGAAAATCGCTCGAAAAATCGCAAGTGTGCACCACCTTTTGCACCTGCTCAACCATCGTTGCTTCGTGACGGCCGCCCCTGGATTTCTCAATGGAGAAGCTAAAGATACGAATTCCGACGAGGATTCGAACACGGGACCTCCCGAAAAAAATGGTTAGTTCTAACATCAATCAATTGTCAATGTTTATTTATATGTTACAGCTGCGATGAATCCAAGAACATCGTATTTACATGACGTCATCAGTGCATGCACTGAATGATCAAGAGTTACAGGTAACGCTGCTCTGGGTATTGTGCCACAACAGAGGAAATAACTTTAACAGTGCTTTCTGGTCTTGAAGATTGGCGTCCTTTAACAACAAAAATCGCATAAACAGATTTAAGAACGAGCTTTATTCACTACTGCCCAGTGTGGCACCATTGTCCTCAGCTTACACGGCGGTTGATTTTCCAATTGAAAAAAAATGATGAGAGAAAATGTTGAAGACTCTGAGATCGAGGAGAGCCCTGCGCCAGTGACTTGCTACACGTTAACCTATGACTGGCCAAATGAATCATTCTTCAACTTCGTGCTTTACGTCCCGATCTCCACCATCGTTATCTTCATCGGGTTAGTGGGTAACGGTTTATCCTTCGTTGTCTTGGGGATGGAGCGACCGTTCACGTCAACGTCAGTTTTACTGCGCTGCCTCGCTGTAGCCGACAGTCTTTTTCTTGCATTTCGTTTTCTTGATGGTACAATAACTCGGATCAACCTATTTCTAGGCGAGCTTCTTGAATACAGGACATTTAAAGAATTAGCGATCGGATATATTTGGACACTTCTCTGGACGGCTAAGACATGGTCTGTGTATGTCACAGTGTGTGTAGGAGTGGAACGCTTCATTGCCATTTGTAAACCGCTGAAGGCAGCGTCATTTTGTACCCTCAAGAAGGCTCGTTGTGCGGGTTTCCTCACCGCTGCTTTATCTTTCTTGTACCGCTTGCCACTACTATTTACGTACGAAATCTCTTGGGTCTATGATCCGTGTAGTGCATTATATAAGCCAAAAAAGGAATTGCGGCCCAATTATTATGAAAATATATATTACAACACCATCTATGTGATGGGTCTTCATATGGTTGTAACCAGCTTTATCCCAATTTTCGCCCTTGCGATAATTACATATCGGTTAATTGTTTCTTTGAAAACGTCAGCTGCTGTCAGCAAGGCTGGCGACAGGACCACTGATCGAATTAAAGCGGGCACAGCCCGTGTTTTAGCCGTTGTTGTTATTTTTATTCTCCTTGAACTTCCTAGTGCATTGATGCAGGTATTTTCGGTTACCATACTCTTTAGCTCTCACCACAATATTGACCTTCCGGCATTTTCTACTTCCGTGGAATTGCTGTATTTCCTTGCTATGCTTAATAGTTGTTTGAACTTCTGTATTTACTGCCTGACAGGAACAAGATTTCGAAGAACATTAAAACGGTTATTGCCATGTACACTGCTGATACAGCGGAGGAAACATAGAAAGTGAAAGATGAGCTATAGTTTTTGCGAATCCGCCTGAACGCGAACGCCGATCCCAACGCGAACGCCGACCCCATAAAGGCAGGCGCGGATCCTAGAGGGGCCCACGGGTGCGCACCCTCTCTTTTGGCAGGCCATAAAAAACGTTTTTCACGAATATTGCCAGAGATCAACTGAATACGCTTGTCAAATGTAGGATACACAAGTTCTTACCATATGTAAGCCATAGATCTATTCGCCCAGAACAGAACGTATACAGTCTTTTTAAAAAATAAAAAGACAGTGATGGTTCCTATTCTGCCGAAATGCCAATGGTCATTATTTTATGATGATAAATAGGAAGTCAACTTCCAAGATTTCGCTCAGGCATTTTTAGGTAGAAGAACCAGACAAGACTGTGCTGAATCCCAAATGTAGATCTGAAGTATCCTGGACAAACATGACATGTAATCAAGGATGAATCAGGTCCAAGCCCCATCAATAGGTTGCTCCACCTAACAAAGAACAGAGTGCACGTAATTAGTGTAAAGCTTGATTATGTAAAAGAAAAAAGAGGTTTACATGGCTTGGATAATTTATAGGCCTAAATAACATATGACACGAAGATAACATCTTAGACATGTAAAAATCACATAAGCTGAACCGGATAAGAGTCAAGTAGACTGCCACGCACACAATAAACAGAGTATGGCGTGAGGATAAGATGAATAGATAGAAAGAAATGCAAATAACTGGCCAAAATAGGGGAAGGGGAGAAGGGAAAGGGCGCGGGAAGACAAAGGCCTAGGCCTACCCAGCTGGAGAACCCAAATCCTAAACCGGAGTACCCCTGTCCTCCAGCAAGATTCAAGTCCTCCAAAACTGGGAAACATACAATGTAATAATAATAAGGTCTACTGTCACTGAGGCTGGTTAACGGGAGTTACGGGTTATCAGAAGCTCAGCATCTGATGTTGAGGCCTGAGGGGGTGATGGTTTTAAGGGTCCACATCCACCGCAACTTTGTTCTGAGGAGGGTCGTCTCATCCGGACCTGTCTCAAGTATAGTGAACATCAGGTCCTTGACAGAATGTCCTGGCAGTTTGAAGTGGGCATAGAGTAATGAGCAGTCACGGTTATCCTCTATCCCCCGCCTGATGTTGGATTTGTGGTTGTTCATCGCCTTCTACGGGAGCACGTGGTCTGTCTGACGTCACCATCTGTGTGTATCAGTCTAAGGAGACCGGGAAGCAGTCTAGAATTGTAAGTGTTACACTAACTACGAAATCGCTTATAGGCCACTTCGCCACTCACTGCGTGAGTTAAAGCAAATGGCTCGCGGGGTTTGTTGACAGTTGTTTGTTGACATGTCCTCAAATCATGCGCCGTTTTGAGAAAAAGGCGAAAGAAGGATTTTAGTTTAATGGGAAATGCATTAGACAGCCAAACTTCGGAGGCGTATTCTGCAAAATCTACCGCTTCGAAATCAATGTGAATGGTACAAAATGTGCATTTTGACCGACTGAATTTGAAAACGTCATTAACTCATTTTAACAAATTTTTAATGCAACCTTGTCCCCAGTGTTTACGTTCGCATATGTGCACAGGTTTTTCATATGGCTGGAGCACGGCTTTGCCTGGAGGCGAGATTCACTCTCTATGGGAGGTACCACCAAAAATGTAAACAAACCCCGCGAGCCATTTGCTTTAATATCGATTCAGACGCAGTTAGGTTTCAACGTAATGCATGTGCACTTCTGGGAATCCCAAAACTCGAAACCAGGCTACCCACACAATGCTGTCGGACGCGCAAGAATCCCGGATAGAGGTCAATTTTGTTGCGCATTTTCAAATTGCCCATTTTATTTTTTGGGCAAATTCCAGTAAGCCGTCGGTATGTACTCTGCTTAAGTGTCATTGCACGAGTGGACCATGCAAAATCTGCAAAAAGTGATAAACGTGCGGGGTCGGCAGATCTGGCTCAAATTCCTACCAGAAGACGGCCTTGGGGCACAATGGGTCGTATTCATGAAGCGGTTCTATTGTTAGAACCGTCTTAGGCCGGTTCCAAGTAATGTCAACCATTAGATAAACAGGGCCTCAGGAAATACTTTGACACTTTGACTCATTTTACATAATCTTACATCATCTGGTTGATCTGAGCCACTGACCTAATTGCACCTTGCACCCCTCTGTTTATAAGTGAGCCATTCCAATCCTCTAAAGTAGGACAGGTTAAGCAATCATGTGTATCAACGCAAGGGGAATGCATAATGGTTACGGCCCAAACATGCTACAAATTTTAACATTGTAAAACCGTTATTATTCATCGGATTTGAAAAGTTAAAAGTGTTTTTTGATATAACAAAAGAATTCTCTGTTCAACTGCATAACTTTTCGGCAATGCAACAGCCTATTTTTCCATTTGGTTATAAATTAGGCAGAGAAGGATTACGCAAAGTCAACATCTCAGCTCTCCAAATCGGACCCCTCTGAAACGCGTTTCACAGGGGTCCGATGGGTCGGTGGCGCCTAAGGGATGTAAATGTAATGACCACGTTACTTGGAACCAGCCTAAGACGGTTCAAACGATAGAACCGCTTCATGAATACGACCATATGAGGACAGGCCAAATATTTCGGAGATTGGTCACACCGTTTGGGAGTAAGGGGCAAAAATACTGCAAAAAGCTTTTTTTCAATTTTGATCAAAATATTGTCCATTTGAATAAAGGGGCTGGAAGGTGAAAAATCAAAAAGTCCAGTTCTGCGCCCGTAAGTCATACAGACTTCAAACCTGCAGGGATGATACATCATAGGGTGGAGACATCACTTTTGGGTAACATGGAATAATTGCATGGTTATGACCTAATTAAATTAAACAATGGATTTGATAGAAAAATCAGTGAAAATGTTGATATATTTTGGCAAGGACGGGTAGGCAGTTTAAGCAGTAAACTCCCTACGCAGTTGTGAGTCGCGCCCCCTTCGGTTTACTCGCTCTCCACAACTGCTTTACTTCGTGGAAGTCGCCGCGTTTGGTCAACAGATGGCGTCAGGGCCTGGCGCGAGTTTTACAGCTTATCAGCAGGCTGCTTTCAGAACTCTTTGGCCCGTTGGCAACGGATGTTCTCGTGCTACGATGGCTACGAACCGCTCGGCCATTGAAAAAGTGTCTCAGGCCAGCTTGGTTACCGGTGGTTCGGTGCTCTCATTGGTCGACTCTCTCAGCGCCGTCTGTTGACCAAACGCGGCGAATTTTACGAAGTTAAGCAGTTGTGGAGAGCGAGTAAACCGAAGGGGGCGCGGTACACAACTGCGTAGGGAGTTTATTTAAGCAGGGGCTTATCTTTGGATTAAAACCCTGAAATAAAAAAAAAATATTTTGTTTTTATGAAAAAAAGGGCTTTAAAGAAGACACCACTTTGGGTGTAAACCATGGATAGAAGACCCAAATATTCTTGCCATAATCAGCACACCATAACACTGACATAACACTTCACAGAATGTGGGTGAGGCCTAGGAAAAGGGACAGGTCAATTCAATTGTTAGTCTATTTTTATCATGAGTGGCCTGTGACCAGAGGTGTTGGAAATCAGGGCTATTGTCACCTTTTCATTCGTTGATTCACTAGCTTAGTCTGAAAGGAAATGACTGGCAAAGATTATGCAACCCACCCCCATGGATGGTCAATATAAAGCCCTATTCCCTAACTATTGAACTCAGTCATCATAAAGTCAAGTCAGAAATGGATACGCCTGGGTGACTGGAGTGTTTTTCTATTAATTCATTTTTGTAATGGACATTCCAACCATTACTTATATCCCCTCTTACAGGTGCAGAACTGGACTTTTTGATTTTTCACCTTCCAGCCCCTTTTCACGCCTTGACAGGCAACAGGAGTAGATGTTCCTTATATGTCAATGCTAGTAGATGCCCCCTGTAATTTTTTCCATTTTTGTTTACTTCCAAAATACACTTGATTTAAAGGTACAGTGCAGTATTGCCCTTGTGTCAAAAATGTATTGTTTGGTCTACAGCGAATTATGCTGCAGGGGTTTGGAAGGTGCGCACATCAGGGAAAGGAGTTGAGGGATGTCTCTCTCTATTAAAAGAATAAAAAGTTTGGGCGCTCTTTCCATTGCAGATATATGCGGGTGCAAAGTTGTGCATAAATGCACTACTGATGTACTACGAATGTATTACGGATATGACGTTCATTTGTAGTACGTAAAATGTCTACATATATACAGGCATATCTCTGCAATGGAAAGAGCGCCCAAACTTTTTCTTTTTGTTTTTTAAAGATCAGGTCTCAACCTATAATTTCAGACCAGTTTTGTCATCCAGGACCCTGCAGCATCTGCACCACAAGCGACACCACGCGGCGACTGTGACGACTCGCTCATTCTGGTGTTGGACGCGGAATGGTGCATATCGAGCTCCGGTGTGAGGGCAAGTATAGCCGAATTTATACCATCCGCCGTGGAAGGGCGAGAGCCAAGCAAGGGCTAGAATATTATTGAATATTTTTCCATCCGCCGTGCAAGGGCGAGAGCCGAGCAAGGGCTAGAATATTATTGAATATTTTTCCATCCGCCGTGCAAGGGCGAGAGCCGAGCAAGGGCTAGAATATTAGTGAAGGTTTCTCCATCCGCCGAGCAAGGGCGAGAGCTGAGGAAGGGCTGGAATATATTTGTTAAATTTTATACTCCATTTGCTGAGTATTGGCGAGAGTTGGGCAAGGGCCAGAAGTATTGGTACAGGGCAGGCGCGAGAGCCCTGCAGAGTGATATTGAGAAAGGCATTCTCAACTTCCAGAATATGCAGCGTGTGTTGCACCTATGGTATGTGGTGCAAGGGTCAAATTATTAGTCGCAGAGCGAGGACGAGAGCCGTGCAAGGGCTGTATTGAGAAGGGCGGTTTCCATGTTTGGTGAGTGCCCCTGCGGACGTGTGTTGAATCTTGAACCAATTACGGTTGAATCTATTGTACAGCATGTATGTAGTGTTTCCACGTGTATGTGGACAACTTGGGTAACAAGCTGAGTGCACTGGTTGGAACGAATGGATCGCTTAAATTATGTTACATAATTCGTTGATAGGTTTATTGGTAATGTGTGTAGGGATCCGAGAGTGGTATTACGAATGGCCTGTGCATGGGGACGGCCGGTTTGGAATGTTGGGTTGGGCTTCGACAGGGGTATGGTTAGCGTTTGGGGGTGCTTTCGGCTGCCGACCGAGGGAGTCTAATTCCCTAGGGAGAAGCTTGCCTCTTCCACCGGTTAGGGCCGGGGGCCTCCGAGGCATGTTCATAGGCATCAGAATTGTGTGAATTGGGGCCCCCGGCTCCGACCGGGAGGAGGCGAGATCGTTGATTGGTTTATTGGTAATGTGAAAAGAGAGTGGTATTACGAATAGCCTGAACATGGAGACGGCCGGTTTGGAATGTTGGGTTGGGCCTCGGCAGGTGTATGGCTCACGTTTGGGGGTACTTTCGGCTGCCGACCGAGGGAGTCTAATTCCCTAGGGAGAGGTGTGCCTCTTCCACCGGTTTGGGCCGGGGGTCTCCGAGGCATGTTTATAGGCATAAGAATTGTGTGAATTGGGGCCCCCGGCTCCGACCGGGAGGACGCGAGATCACAGTGTATTTCAATACATGTATTTCGGAGGTTTGAGTATTGGGAGGAGTATTGGGTGCTCAATCCCCCGAAATACGGGTGATAGTGTGGGCAGAGTGGATGGCACCACGTGGTAAATTATTAACACATGTAAATTATTATTCACCACGTGGTAAATTTTTAACACATGTAAATTATTTACCACGTGTAAACTGCAGGTGTAAAATTCGCCCATTACCACATGTAAATCCGAGTCCTTTTACCATGTGGTAAACAATTACCACCTCTTCATTACCACGTGGCATGCTGCTTTCACACATGTAAATCCACTGGTTTACCACGTGTAAAACCTATGGCATGTCCCATGCATTTAAACGTGGTAAAGCGTCCTTTACACGTGGTAAAGGACGCTTTACACGTGGTAAAGGATGCTTTACTACGTGCAAATGATATGATACAATACCACAGGTTTTTCAGTGATATTGGTAACGCCGTGACTATTTGCACAGCAAGTTGCTGTGAAAATAGTAGTTCTCGCACTGCTTACAGTACTGCCTGAAAGATACCTCTCATGCGCCCTAGGAAAAACCTAGGGCGCCTTCGGGCGATCCTAGGGCGTTCCTCGGGCGTTTTTAAAAACGCCCGCAGTGCGCCCGAGAAGCGCCCGCGGAGCGGCCGAGGATCGCCCGAAGTGCGACCGTGAAACTCCCGAACGCATCCGAATTGCGCCCGGAGTCCAACAGACACGCGCCCGAAACAGCATGGTAATTAGCGGCGAACATCAAACAAACAGAATTCTTTGAGTAACCGACAGCGGTCGGTCCGTGACAATAAGACCGGACTTAAATTCCAGGGGGACTTGGATTCCTTTCACACCTGTACCGGAACGTTGTCGTAAAGTTTACGTTTATTGTTTGATTTCTAAACCTCCCTATTTAAGGCCTGTGTGTTGAGTAGGCCCTAGATCTGCCTATGATGGCCCATGCACGCTATAGGCCTAGCTCGCTGTAGTGTAGGCACATGTGACGTAAATAAGGGCCTAGCCTGTGCACATGTAGGCCCTAGGCCGTGCCTACGATGGGCCTACGTATGCACGCCATGCATAGGCCTACATGTAGCTAGCTGTAGGCCTATAGTGTAAATGTAACACGCAAGGGGCCTCGCCCTATTCACATAGGGGGGCCTAGCTACGGCCTACACGCTGTAGGAAGTGTAGGCCCTAAGTCATGCATAGGCCTAGCTAGCTAGGCCTACATAGGCTACCGGTAGACATATAGGCCTAGTGCACATGTTCGGAGGCCGGCCTACACGGCGCACGCTGTAGTGTAGGAAGGCCTAGTGTAGGCTAGGCCTTGAAGCCTTTTGCTCAGACAGAGTTAGGCCTACGGCTCAAAACTGTTCGATTTGGCAGGATGCATGCAGATGTGCACAGTCAGCCTCATAATGTCAAGATGACCCAAATTCATGGTAGGCCTATAGGCTGATAGGCCTAGGCCTAGGCTAGGGTGATGGTCCTACTTTGTATCTGCTTAAAATAGGCCTAGGCTAGGCTAGCAGAATCACAAATCGTCACCTGACCTGGTCACAGTCGATCCAAATTGAATCCAAAATTAACAGCCAATGATATAGGATAGGCCTATAGGAACTTTGTTCGGCATAAATTTCACAGTCTTGAAATATCCAATGAACAAATACACAATAGATAATCGCGGTTCGTCACCAATTTGGGGAAATATTCCACTTTTAAAAGCAAGTCAAGTGTCAAACATTACATGCTTTTCATGAGCAGACAGCATGAAAAACAACGAACAAGTAAACCTCTCACCGACTCCACCTCAGCCGGGCGAACCATCTATTGTCTTCGGCGCCCCAACACCAACGAATAAAAGGGCGATCAAACCCAGGGATCTACTCATCCAAGAGATCATCTCCTGAAGGACCTAAGGATGTCATGGAATAAGATTATAAAACTTTGTAATTTCCTGCATACAATGTAATTTCACCATGGTAAAATCATGTGTGATTCTCAGTAAACTTCACCATGGTGTGAAAGAACTTTTACCATGGTGAAAGAACTTTTTACCATAGTAAAATAGTTTACCATAATAATCCAAATATCTCACCACGGTAAAATTATTTCACCATGGTAAAATTATTTCACCATGGTTAAATTCTATTTTCACCATGGTATTTTATTTTCACCTTGCTGAAAAAAAGATTACCATGGTAAATATCAATTTTACCATGGTAAAAGCATTTCACCATGGTAAATAGCATTTCACCATGGTAAAACACGAAGCAATTTTCATAAGGGCAGACAACATCCAGGCGGGGGCATACGCCACATTCTGCGTTGCTCTTGTTTTATTAGTTATTGCCATTATTACCAGTATTTATAAGTATATTGTCCGTCCATTTCAATGTTGGATGTTTATGCGTCATCACTTTCAATGTTAATGATACTTAAATAATGACAAAAATATATAATTACAATATTTATGTAAGTCTAGTGTTCATTTTTTATGTTCTGATATGTTAGTTAATATCCCCCCCCCCCTATAGGCCTACACAGCAAGCCTCTAAACCTGTGTTTTACATGGAGGTGTAAAATTTTATACCTCCATGGTTTTACCATGTGGGAACAAAGTGCCACATTAGGTTTGACACATCTGATTCACGCGTCCTTACCACGTGGTATGGCACCTACCCCCAGAAAAAATGACTTACCACATGAAACTCGGATTCACACATCTGCAGATTACCACATGCATGACATGGAAAATTTCCTTACCACATGGTACTCATACCTACCACGTGGTAATTTCACTTTACCACAGGGAAATATGAGTTACCACATGAAAATTGGATTGACACCTGCAGATTACCACATGGTAAATATCCTTACCACAGGGAAATATGAGTTACCACATGAAAAGTGGATTCACATGTGCTGATTGCCACATGGTAAATATCTTTAACACGTGGTAATGAACCTTTTACATGAGGAATATATGATTTACCACATGGGAAACCATTTCACACATGGTGATGTGACATTACCACATGGTAAAGTGGCATTACCACATGGTAAAGTGGCATTACCACGTGGTAAAGTGGCATTACCACATGGTAAACTTCATTTACACGTGTGATATTTTTGTAAGGGGCCGACGGGGGATTGGCCGTAAATCATGCCAGATTTTTCCCCAATACTTAATGGAGGAGGAACAGGAGACAGAGTGGCGCCGCTTGTGGTACGGTAAAATTATGAATGCTTACTGTGACCCCCTATAAAAGCACATTTTTGCTATATACGCCCAAACCAGCCAATGGATTGACACAATATTTTGTGTGCTTTTGTCTCTCACCAAGGGGTAACTTCACACCAAATTTCATTAAAATCCGTCGACCCCGGGTTATCACCTTCTGCATTCGTGCACGTACACTTAATGTGGTGATGACAATCTGCTTTTGGACACTGCCAGGGTAATGTGATCTGTAGTTCTATTATGATTCCGTTGCTGGCAGCAAAACAGAGTGCGAATCCCCACAAGGCCTCAAATGCTATCTGACAACCTTCATCGAAGCCACAAAACAAGGGAGCAACATGTTAAGTCGGCCCAGTCTTTGCCACTGGCTGACCCAAATTAGCTCCTTCACATTATCATATAACAGCGTCAGTGTCAGGACTTCGGTTCGAAAGTATCAAACCCAGGACATGAATCTTACTATCTTATAATCACTGTGGTCAACGTACACCATCGACGACATGAGTACATCAACATAGACGAACTTCCGGTTGGATACCATTCTGTGTGTTTGGAGATTTTTGTTCTTTTTTGATGGTATTCTGATAAAAGCGATATAACCACTTGCACAGGATTTACGGCTGAAAGTAGGTTTACCGGATATTTGGGCATTTTGGCCAAAAATAACACTTAAAGGGACTCTAGAAGGATCTCGGGGATACCACGGATATCCTTGGCGGCAGATCGCACGGCTTCGATCGCAGTCAACTCGCACCGCATTTGTCCATGGGTCGCACCCCATTCTGAAGAAGAAATACTTCGTATCCATCCTTTTCCAAAGAATCTATTATTGCTTGTGCATGGACTGAAAGTCTGTTGAAGAAGTTATTCACTGAGAGAATACTTGGGCTTATATAGGCTATGGCGGAATTCCTACACAAACTTTCCACACCAGGGTCCTTATTCACAAAGCATCCGTACGCTTTAACAGATCCGTTAAGCCTCCGTTACGATTTGCGCCTTATTCACGAAGCATCCGTACATTTTGCGGGAACTCCAGGGTTCCCGTTAATGCTTGCGGATCTCCGTTGGGCTCACTGTGCATCTCAACATAATACATTTAGCACTTGGTTTTTTTGCGTGTAGGTACACCCTTCATAAACACAGCGTCCGGGTCACGAAATGCCTAATTTTTACCCACAAATGATCACTTCAGTGTACTTAGTATACATGTATACAAGTTTGGACTGAAAATATAGAGCATATATAGCATTCATATAACTAGTTTATTAATTTGGAAAAATCCCAGGTTTAGATATTCAGTCAGTCTGTCGTAGATATGTGATGTTGTTGTACAGCATCATGACAGCATGAAACGCCTAATTATGTACACACACTGATCATAAGTATTGCAACATAGGTTTTTTCTTAATTTCTCGGTAGGTAGTATTCAATTTTTGATTGCCAAATATGGATGTGATACCTTGAGTTGTTATACACCTGTTGGTTCGAAAGGTTTTGGGAAAAAGGATATTTATCATTAAAATATCAGAATATCAAAATATCACCAATTTGCTATCTCGAAAAGTTTGAAGTGCATTGACTACCAGCTTTTTACAAAATGAAGACAACTAAAATTCATTCACAATTTTTAAAAAAATTGCGCAGAAAAAGCGCATCATTTTCTTGTTGGCCTCAAATGTCCATCGTGTGCGCTNTCAGCAGTGATATTTTTCAATCCATATTGCCAACAGCATGTTTTGCCATAGAGCCTCCTATATGTATTTAAGAATATATATCCTATATATCCTCCTATATATTTTTTTAAATATTTATATATAAGAAAAAAACGATGTTGCAATACTTATGGTCAGTGTGTGAACATGCATTTTGAAATCCCGGCGGGGGTACGCTATAATTTTAATGTGAATGTATACGATCGATATCGTCTTGTACGAAAAGTTGTAAATGTTTTAAAACTGTCGGGAAGATCCTCCCTTTAACTTCTTTAATGGGGCTAGCTGTTAAGTTTGATGGCACCAATCATATCAGTCGAACCCGGCGGTCTGTCTCCGACGCGCTACCACAAATAATGGACAGATGACAAATTACGTGTATCGTGTACACGCGTTCACAATCCACATGCGAAATGCTGTAGGGTTACCGAATAACGGAGCTCGGTAATTAGCGGATCGCCGCAATTTAACGGATGTCTAACGGAACCTTTCGTGAATACGGCGCAGCGCAATTCTAACGCATCCGTTAGGTCACCCGTAAAGGCCTCTGCGGATCCGGTAATAGCGGATGCTTTGTGAATAAGGTCCCAGCTTACCAAAATTACAGATTATATGATACCGGATTTTCTCGTCTGTTCGCAGCTTGCGGTAACTGTTTGTTTTTTGATATTGTTAAAAAAAAGTTAGTTTTTTTAAATCTTAATCTTTACTATTGATTAGATATGGCCCGAAGTAAATTTTTCAAGATGGCTGACTGGCGGCCATATTTGACGTCTATTCTAACCGAAATTTGCCATACATTTAGAAGGTACCTAGATACATGATTTGGCAAGGTTATAACATCCAACTTACTCCTACTTAAGCGATATGGGTCAAAGTCCTCTTTTCAAGATGACCTCCTCGTGGCCATATTTGAAGTCCGATTGGGTCGAAATTTGGTGCTCTTGTAAACGGTGCCTAGATATATCTTCACACCAAATCAAAACCCTCTATGTCAAATAGCCACGAAATGTGCCACCAAACAGTGGATTTTGAACTTTGACCTCTGTGACCTTGAAAAGTGGGCCAAATCAAAAACCCAGGATTTGTGTGATGTAGTCTCATCAGAAGAACCCACCATAAAAGACTCGTGGTTCTAGCTAGCAACATTCAGGAGATACGGGCAAAAGAAGGTTTTCACAAAGCGCCCCCTACAGGCCAGAGTGTAAAACTGGCAGCGCTAATTTTTGGGGCTTTCCCCGGCCAGGAGCTATACCAGGTTAGTGTTGTTTCTTAACACCGACCTACGGTACAACAATTGGTGTCAGAAGGGGATCGGCACAAAACAAGCTTCTCAACCAAGTTTGGTTCGTTTGAACATATTAGGATGCCCTTTGGGCTCTGCAATGCTCCTGCGACGTTCCAGAGAGCCATGGAGCTGGTGCTACGAGGTTTAACCTGGAAAGTAGCATTAGTTTACATTGATGATGTGATTGTCCTAGGAAAGAACTTTGAGGACCATCTGTCGAATTTGGAGGAGGTCTTGGAACGCTTCCAGAGGCATAACTTAAAGTTGAAACCAAAGAAGTGCTCCCTGTTGACTGAGGAAGCAGATTTTTTTGGGAAACTTGTTTCCAGAGAGGGCATTAGAATCTGCCCAAACAAAGTGGACGCTGTTAACAGTGGCCGGCTCCGCAGACCAGGAAAGAGCTGGAAAGCTTCTTGGGTTATGTGAATTATCACCGTTCACACATACCTAATTTTGCAGACTAACCAAGTTTGGTTCGTGTGAACATATTAGGATGCCCTTTGGACTCTGCAATGCTCCTGCGACGTTCCAGAGAGCCATGGAGCTGGTACTACGAGGTCTAACCTGGAAAGTAGCATTAGTTTACATCGATGATGTGATTGTCCTAGGAAAGAGCTTTGAGGACCATCTGTCGAATTTGGAGGAGGTCTTGGAACGCTTCCAGAGGCATAACTTAAAGTTGAAACCAAAGAAGTGCTCCCTGTTGACTGAGGAAGCAGATTTTCTTGGGAAACTTGTTTCCAAAGAGGGCATTAAAATTTGCCCAAACAAAGTGGACGCTGTTAAACAGTGGCCGGCTCCGCAGACCAGGAAAGAGCTGGAAAGCTTCTTAGGTTATGTGAATTATCACCGTTCACACATACCTAATTTTGCAGACATAGTTAAACCACTCTATGACCTTAATGCGAGTTCTAAAAAGTCGGGGAATTTCAAGTGGGAGGGTTCCCACCAGGAGGTGTTTCAACGTTTGAAGGTATTAGTGTCAACGGCTCCCTGCCTTGCTTATCCGTTGCCGGAAGGTCGCTTCATATTGGATTGTGATGCCTCTGACCAAGCTATCGGTGCCGAACTGTCACAAATACAGAATGGGGAAGAACGGCTTATTGCTTATGCAAGCAACACCCTTCTGCCAGCCCATCGGAACTACTGTACTACGCGTAAGGAACTACTCTCCATTGTGAAGTTTACTCGTCACTTCCGTCACTTCCTGCTGGGACGGACGTTCACAATTCGCACCGACCATGCCAGCTTAGCCTGGCTGATGCGTTTCAAACATGTGGAGGGACAGATAGTGCGGTGGCAGGAGGAATTATGTCAATACGACATGGAAATAGAGCATCGTCCGGCCTCAAAACACCAGAATGCCGATGCATTGTCGCGGATACCAACGTGCATTAAACCATGTGACTGCTACCAAGCTGGGGCATCTTTGGATTCGCTACCATGCGGGGGGTGTCCATATTGTTCAAGAGTCCATAGGCAATGGACAAGGTTCAATGAGGAGGTGGATGACGTGATTCCATTGGCACTAACACCTGGAGCAACTAAGAACCTAGAGGTCAGACGCCTAGAGAGGGTAGCGAACTCTACTGGAGCTGACCTGGAAGACAGTTCTAGCTCTCCACAGTCAAGAGTGGGTGAGCGGGACCATGACGGGATGTCAGAAGCGGACCAGCTCAAACAGGAAGTTCCCTCAGACAATTCCAAAATAAGACAGTTGAAGCCTGGGGTCCCTAGTGAGGAAATTTCGAATTGGGTATCATCCTATTCTGCTGCAGATTTACGGACCCTACAGCACTCAGATGAGGACCTAAGGAATGTCACTGATTGGCTGGAATCTGGCGAATCCCCCACCTCCCAAGAACTCTTTAGTAAAGGACCAAAAACCAAAGCCTTATGGAGTTGTCAGACACAGCTCTTTTTGAGAGATGGTCTTTTGTTCTACCGTTGGGAAACAGAGCCTTTTCCTAAGGAATTGCTTGTTGTGCCAGAATGCCTAAAAGAGGAAGTCCTGAAGTTGCCATGATGCCAAGGTTGCAGGTCATCTTGGGCGAGAAAAGACGATACTCCGAGTTAAGAGTGTCTTCTTTTGGCCGACTCTTCGAGCCGACGTGGATCTTTATATAAAGGCGTGCCCCAAATGTGGACGAAACAAGAAGTGGAGGAAAGGTAGAGCTCCCCTTGGGTCCTACATGGCCGGGTTCCCCTTGGAAAGGGTGCACGTAGATTTACTCGGACCGTTCACTACAAGCGAACGGGGAAACGCTTACATCCTCAGTATCATTGATCAGTTTTCGAAATGGTTAGAGTGTGTCCCTCTTCCAGAACAAACTTCGGAGACGGTTGCACGGGCCTTTGTACACAGATTCATCACTATTTTTGGTTGCCCGCTTAATATTCACTCAGACCAAGGAGGGCAATTCGAGGGTAACCTTTTCCACTGTCTTTGTAATTGACTGGAAATAGCTAAGACCCGAACCACGCCATATAGACCATCAAGTAATGGCCAGGTAGAGGTCTACAACCGGGTGGTACTCCAAATGGTCCGTTGTTTTATAGACAATAACATTCGCACTTGGGATGAGAACTTGCGTCTCCTAACTATGGCCCTCCATGCCACTGTGCACCGGCAGACAGGTTTCACCCCCAACCGCCTGATGCTAGGACGTGAAGTATTCCTCCCAGCTGACCTGACATTTGGGACCGCATACTTCTCTTGGAAGGATCACACCCCAGCAGAGTGGGTGAAGACCTTGGAAAAGTCGCTTCAAGAAGCACATCAGTTTACAAGGGAAAGGCTGCGTGTCACACAGACGTCCCAGAAGAAAGCATATGACCAGAAGGTGCGGAACGCTTTGTACCTGGGGACATTGTGTACCAAGTGGATGATTCCGTCAGGCGGGGGATTAGTAAAAAGCTTCGGCCACCGTGGAAAGGACCACTTTTAGTTGTGAGAGCCAATCCACCCCTCTACCAGGTGAAGGGAAGGAAACGTTTATCAGTGTTGCATCACGATAAATTGAAGGCTTGCCACGAAGAGTTCCCCTCCTTACCGTTTTGGTTAAGACGCGAACGGAAGGCCCTTGTTCAGACCCCCTTGGAAAGTGTCCAGGATTCTGCTTCGTTATCCTGCCAAACAGACCTGTCTCTTGTAACAGGTGATCAAAATCTAATAGACAAGGAACTCCCTGACGAGGCCATGGTCGAGGACAAGGTCCCGGCATGCACGGATTATCGGGGAGAGCTTGTGAATGGGGTTCAGACCATAGACGACCCAATATCCCTCGCCCCGAAATCGCAGGAGCTTATGGTCGATGACCAAGGTTCTAGGGAAGAGCGGTACTCCGAGTCGGAGGTAATACAAGGAGACCCCTTGGTAGATGACCTAGAGCGGGATCTCGCTTCGGAAGGGACTGCTGAACCTGTGGTTGTTACACGCCGTGGTCGGCGAGTACGGCCCCCAATTTGGAGGGCTGATTACGTATTATAGTACATATAACATTGGGATTTATAAGTATCGGTACGAGAATTGATTCTTTACCTGATACAGATATGAGTGGGGGAAAGGTACTCGGTACATTATTTTTAGTTTAATATTCAGGCAGCGTTATAGGGGACTCTTTCTTTTTGTAAATAGTGAATATCTGAGCAGTTCATATTATAGGCCTACCTGTATTATGTTATTTGTTTTGTGCTCGGATGAAACCTTCCTTTATAATACCTCAATTTATATACAGGGAATGGATTTGCTAGATGAGACTTTATTCGTTCCGGATTATGAGGACGACGTAGAGGATGAGACTATCAAAGAAAACCAAGCTTCTTTGGGATCCAAGGAAGTTTCTCAGAGGAATGTGGGAATTACAGACTCGAAGGGAACACAACCCGGGTGTAGTTCAGAGCGAAAACGGAGACGTTTTGCCGACGGGATTTGGAGGATACCTAAGGAAGCTCCCCCAGCTAAAAAGAGGCGTTCAGGCACTCAATGTAAGCTTTGTGGATGGCAAGTGGAAGCCCATTTCAAGAGCCATGTCGCCAACCACGCGCCCCGCCAACTTTTCTTGCTAACTTGGTGCCACAAGTGTAAAGCGCAAGAGGGTAGAACTGGGTCGTTCCGGAAATTTCATCTCAGTTGCCCAGAGCCCACACCCTTCCAAATCCGGAGGTGGCTAGGCCTCACTCTGGCTGTGGAGAGGTACTTTATTGAGAAAGTTTCCATCGAGGCTATTGATGAAGCTCCCGTCACTCCGAAACTCGACCCGGCGGAGAGGAAACTACTAGAATTCAGGCAGTTGGCAACAGCAGATTATTCTAAACTTGACATAGTACAGCTGAACAAAGTATTTGGATTCCTGGGGTTTTATCATTTGACTGCTTCCCTGTCTTCGGAAGCAGCGTTCGTCCTATACAATTTGGCCCCTGCGTACCCGGTGCCTCAATTTGACGGAAAATCGTTTGAAAGTTTATTCCCCAACGGGCTGAGAAAATTAAATTTCAGCTCTGTGTAGTCTTGTAGCCCAAAGCCCTGTAGAAGAGTGTAATCAGAAGTTCAGGAGTAACCGCTCACGTTGTTGTTTTTTCAAGTTCAATTCAAGAGTAACCGCTCACGTTCTTTGTTTTTTCAAGTTCAAGAGCAACCGCTCACGTTTTTGTGTTTTCTTCGTTCTTCTTGGTGTACTGCAAGTGGCTACGAGAAGTCTACAAATGTGCGCTAAAACGGGTAGAAATAATGTAACTATACTAGCACAGCGTAGCTAGAAATTGTTTCCCATAAGCGGATTCTGTGTTTCCAAGTATTAAGTTGTGTGCTGAGGATATATTTATATTGTAAATTTTCGTGTAAGTTGCTGGGAGACCTATTAAACAATATTACGCACAAGAAGGACTCTCAAAAGTACGGCAATTCGGATGTTTCTTTTATTTTGTGAACATTGGTTGATGACCACACCCAGATTCTGCTACCTTGGTCGATGACCGCATCTCTTTCAGCGGCGGCTGTCATGACTGACTGTGTCCCAAAGAAGAGGATAGGGAGGAGTGTTGTGGCGTGCTGCCACCTAGGGACCACACCACGAACCACGACCGGGGCCACCTAGGGACCGGAGGACGAACTGAAGGAGGGAGATCCGAATAATCGGGCTTCTGACCATAGGCCTTGAGACTGATCGCACGCTTTTTGACCGCTCGGACCAGTAAGCTCTTTTTAGGGGCTTTTCCCGGCCAGGAGCTTTCTAAATACCAGGTTAGTGTTACTTCTTAACACCGACCTACAACACACGTGCCTATCATGTGACTCGTGGTCTGGCACGCAATTTAGAAATGATATAGTGTATACCCCCAACACTTACCATGAGCTCCCTTGGTACATTGGTGCCCCGGCCTCCCCTGACTTTTGTTCAGCATTTTCACTGATTTCATTACTTTTGACTGATGTACCGGTGGCGCCAGGAGGAGTACGATATATACGAATGAATTTTAATGGAAATGCATTACACTGAGACCGGAGATTTGGGTACGGTATACGCGAATGTCCGTTATACAGCGGCCGTTATATGCGATGTTTTTTTTAGCTCAGCTGACCAAAGGTCAGCGGAGCTAGTCAAATAAGTGTTCAGTGGCGTCAGCCTGTCAGTCCTGCAGTCCATCTGTCCAACTATGCCCGACGTTTTGTAACCGTAATAGCTAGAGACTCCAAATTACATCTGAAGGTAGCCCTTGGTGAACTCTCCTCGGAAACAAAAAATGAGCGCAATTTGACCTATATTAGGCGCACCAGGGGGCGTTTTGTGTAAAATGAAATATCGCAATATCTCAGCCTCTATGATAAATATGTAGACAAAAAGTGATGGGATAGATAGGTTGATATTTTCTACATCAGTTCAAAGGGAAGTTAATGCCAGATCTGTCCACCAGGGGGCGCTATTCAACAAAATAAAAAACAGGGGTATTTGAATTTTCGCGCCTTCTGCGCAAGCGTATCATTTGCCAGTGTCTGACGTCATCATTGGAATTCACAGCTAAGGCCAGGAGTCTGCATTAAGCAGTTCAATCGTCTACTTCGAAGGAGTTCAGCACATCTAAACAATGAGACGCTAGGTAAGATCTTTTTTTTCATTCTAAGAACCTAATGTGCGTACGAAGACAGGTCGACGACACCTTATGCCTCGCAACCCAGTCAAAATGTCCCTCCCCGCGGTGCACCAGATAGAGAAGATAGGACTCGTTATCGTCAAGAGGAAAGGGCGTATGGAGACAGGCCGTCGACACCTCGTGCCCCACCACTAAGTCAAAATGCCCCTCCTCAGAGTGCACCGTTCCGTAGACCTGATGATGGTATTCCAACTAATAGCTTTACTGAGTATGATTTACCCAGAGTCCCACAAGTCGCTCCATTTCATCCTGATATGCCGTATATGGCATCACCATTTATAGCTGCGCCACCCTATGTCGGGTTTCCGTGGCCAATGTACAGTGATGGTCGACGACCGCAGGCTCGTACCTCTGCAGATCGCTCTCCTACTCGAAGGAAGTTGCCCTCGTTTGGGGGAAAATCAGACAATTGGACGTCCTTCATTTTCCAATTCGAGCGTTGGGCCAAACGCTATGATTGGAATCAGGAGAAGAAACTGGAGAGACTGATTGATTGTCTTACGGGCAAAGCCCTAGAGTTTGCTACAAGACTGAATCACGAGGAGTATGAGGAGCTGAAGACCAGCCTCACCCAGTATTTCGGCGACAAGGATCCCCCACCTATTGCTCGCCGTCGGCTGACGTATACCCGACAGGAGGAGTCTGAAGTGTTGGAAGATTTCTCACAGCGAGTGTACTTTTTGGTGTTAGACGCTCACCCAAATGCTGCACAGAAGACGATTGATGACATTGGTGTAGAGATTTTTCTGAGAGGGTGTCGGGACAAGAGAGCAGCAGAACTAGTCTTAGATAAGAAGCCGAGCTCCATCAACAAGGCCTTGGAACTAATGAACGAGAGTATTGCTAACCATCGCGCAATATTTGGTGCAGCTGCGAAACCAACATTATCCTCTCGCCGTGTGAACTTTGAAGATGAGGACGAGGTGGAACGAGAAGTTCGCCAGGTTCAAAAACCTGTTTGTCATTCCCCTTCTCCTCGGCCTGTCTTAGTTTCACGGCAGACCAATACTAGCCCGCCTCCAAAACCGGTAAAGACCCCGGCAGATGTCATTTATGCCAATGGACAGAAATATGAGTTGGTGAAGGGTCGGAATCCAGCCGGCAGGAGATCCAGGTCACCGTCACCATCAGGGGCTTGTTATTACTGTAAAGAAGTAGGGCACTTTATTCAGAACTGTCCTGCCCGACTGAAAACCGAGAAGACTACTTTAAACTAGAGGAACCCAAGTGTTGCGATCGCACTTGGGAGGAGGATGGAAAAGATCGCATAGTCCCAATTACTCAGGAAGCTAATTTTGTGCGGCTAAGTAGAAACGGAGAAGTGTTTGATGCCTTGGTAGACACAAGGGGAAGCCTCTCTCTAGTCAAAAAAGCTTTATTGAAAAAATTGGACAGTGATTTTAGTGACACATCTCTGAGGAGGAGTCCTGTGTCGTCCATAGTGTCGGCTAGTAATCAAGACATTCCTCTCTTGGGTACCATCGAGATTAAGTTAAATTTCGGTGAATTCTTCTTGTCCTTTCCCTTTGCGGTTTGTGACGAGATAGAATTAGATATGGTCCTGGGAGCAGACTTCCTGGAGTTCGCAGGAGCCCGAATTGACTATTCTCGACTGGAATTAGTCCTAGGCCCAACCGTGTCACTACCACTAAGACGAAGTAAAGAGATGTTGAGTCAACCGTCGGCTTCTGGAGATGAGAAGTCAACGGAGGATACCCGGCAGGAGGAGTCCCGTCGAACGGAGGATACCCGGCAGGAGGAGTCCCTTCAAACCAAAAGTAATGTCCCTTACGCTACCGAAGGGGGGAGCGAGCCTCGGGAAACCGGGACCCAGAGAGACGACCCTCCACTTACCAACGAGAGTCTCGAGTTGCCAGGAAGTGACAAGCACGTGAATGTGCATCAATTAACCGTGGAGGAGAGTGTACCCCAGGAGAACACCCTGGGAAGTGACGGCTCCACTCTGAATCCAGGTGCGGAAACATTACATTTTGATAGGATTCTCCTAACGGAACACAAGAGTTTATCTATCCGTGGAACCATAAATGACCAGACGATAGATGTCATCATAGATACAGCCGCGCAAGTCTCGGTTATGAGTCAGGACTTGTACAACTCGCTGGAGTCACCGCCCCCTCTCGGTGAGAGTTACGTGATTAAGGGAGCAGGTAGTGAGCGCATGGTGGCCCGACATACCAAAGCCAACAAGCTGACGTTGGGGTCACGATCATTCGAAACTGACATCTTTGTGGCTCCTATCACAGATAAATTATTACTAGGGTTAGACTTCTTGGCTGAATATGGTGCTACGCTGAATTTAGAGGAAGGAACTTTCACTCTTTTGGAACAGAGACCACGACAATCTTACCATGAGGCTGAACCCGTAGAGAACCAGTCGCCCAAAGTCGAACCCAAAGTTGAACCTATTAAGCGAAACCCGAAGGGTGATTTGTTCGTTAAGAAGGTTGAACTGCCAAAGAAACTTGTACTTCAACCCAATACGGGACGGTATTTTAAAGCCCGAGTAGTAAGGCCTGTCCGTCGGAAGACTTGCTTAGTCTTCCAGCCAAGCCTCGAGATGCCTGGAATTGAAATGCCAGCAGTACTGACCAAAAATCAAGACTTAATTGACCTACATGTTCTAAATTTGTCGAGTCACTGTGTTACCATCCCGCAAGGAACAGTTCTCGGTACCGCTGTAGAAGCTGTGGAAATAGTTGAAGATGAGACCTCTCCCACTATTTCCCGCCTGGGTGAGGTAGACTCAGAAACTACGTTAAGTGACGACGAACGACTTGCCGAAATACAGAGGCAAATGCCAGACCACCTTGCTGATCTTTACCAACGGACATGTAAATCTTTATCCACAACCCAGTGTATTTCGATAGGACACCTACTAATAAAATACCAGGATGTCTTCAGTAGGCATCCATTGGACGTCAGGTGTCTGGAAGGTGTTGAGCACCCAATCGAGACAGGAGAAGCTGAACCCATCAAATTAGGCTTCCGTCGAACACCTCTGAGTTTCGAAAAAGAAGAAGAAGACCACTTGCAAAAATTACTAGATGCAGGAGTCATTCAGCCATCCAACTCTCCGTGGGCCGCAGCACCAGTGCTTATTCGGAAGAAAGACGGCACCGTAAGGTATTGCCTGGACTACAGAGCTTTAAACAAGGTGACGATCAAAGATACTTTCCGGATCCCCTCAGCGGAGATGTGTCTGGAGACCCTCGCAGGGAATGTATATTTCAGTACCCTGGACTTGGCGTCAGGATACTACAACATAAAGGTGCTGAAAGAGGATCGGCACAAAACAAGCTTCTCAACCAAGTTTGGTTCGTTTGAACATATAAGGATGCCCTTTGGACTCTGCAATGCTCCTGCGACGTTCCAGAGAGCCATGGAGCTAGTACTACGAGGTTTAACCTGGAAAGTAGCATTAGTGTACATTGATGATGTGATTGTCCTAGGAAAGAACTTTGGGGACCATTTGTCGAATTTGGAGGAGGTCTTGGTACGCTTCCAGAGGCATAACTTAAAGTTGAAACCAAAGAAGTGCTCCCTGTTGACTGAGGAAGCAGATTTTCTTGGGAAACTTGTTTCCAGAGAGGGCATTAAAATTTGCCCAAACAAAGTGGACGCTGTTAAACAGTGGCCGGCTCCGCAGACTAGGAAAGAGCTGGAAAGCTTCTTAGGGTATGTGAATTATCACCGTTCACATATACCTAATTTTGCAGACATAGTTAAACCACTCTATGACCTGAATGCGAGCTCTAAAAAGTCGGGGAATTTCAAGTGGGAGGGCTCCCACCAGCAGGTGTTTCAACGTTTGAAGGTACTAGTGTCAACAGCTCCCTGCCTTGCTTATCCGTTGCCGGAAGGTCGCTTCATATTGGATTGTGATGCCTCTGACCAAGCTATCGGTGCCGAACTGTCACAAATACAAGATGGGGAAGAACGGCTTATTGCTTATGCGAGCAACACCCTTCTGCCAGCCCATCGGAACTACTGTACTACGCGTAAGGAACTACTCTCCATTGTGAAGTTTACTCGTCACTTCCGTCACTTCCTGCTGGGACGGACGTTCACGATTCGCACCGACCATGCCAGCTTAGCCTGGCTGATGCGTTTCAAACATGTGGAGGGACAGATAGCGCGGTGGCAGGAGGAATTATGTCAATACGACATGGAAATAGAGCATTGTCCGGCCTCAAAACACCAGAATGCGGATGCATTGTCGCGGATACCAACGTGCATTAAACCATGTGACTGCTACCAAGCTGGGGCATCTTTGGATTCGCTACCATGCGGGGGGTGTTCATATTGTTCAAGAGTTCATAGGCAGTGGACAAGGTTCAATGAGGAGGTGGATGACGTAATTCCATTGGCACTAACACCTGGAGCAACGAGGAACCTAGAAGTCAGACGCCTAGAGAGGGTAGAGAACTCTACTGGAGCTGACCTGGAAGACAGTTCTAACTCTCCACAGTCAAGAGTGGGTGAGCGGAACCATGACGGGATGTCAAAAGCGGACCAGCTCAAACAGGAAGTTCCTAATGAGGAGATTTCGAATTGGGTGTCATCCTATTCTGCTGCAGATTTACGGACCTTACAGCACTCAGATGAGGACCTAAGGAATGTCACTGATTAGCTGGAATCTGGCGAATCCCCCAGCTCCCAAGAACTCTTTAGTAAAGGACCAAAAACCAAAGCCTTATGGAGTTGTAAGACTCAGCTCTTTTTGAGAGATGGTCTTTTATTCTACCGTTGGGAAACAGAACCTTTTCCTAAGGAATTGCTAGTTGTGCCAGAATGCCTAAAGGAGGAAGTCCTGAAGTTGTGCCACGATACCAAGGTTGCAGGCCATCTTGGGCGAGAAAAGACGATACTCCGAGTGAAGAGCGTGTTCTTTTGGCCAACTCTTCGAGCCGACGTGGATCTTTATATAAAGGCGTGCCCCAAATGTGGACGAAACAAGAAGTCGAGGAAAGGTAGAGCTCCCCTTGGGTCCTACATTGCAGGGTTCCCCTTGGAAAGGGTGCACGTGGATTTACTAGGGCCGTTCACTATAAGCGATCGGGGAAACGCTTTCATCCTCAGTATCATTGATCAGTTCTCGAAATGGTTAGAGTGTGTCCCTCTTCCAGAACAAACTTCGGAGACGGTTGCACGGGCCTTTGTACACAGATTCATCACTATTTTTGGCTGCCCGCTTAATATTCACTCAGACCAAGGAGGACAATTCGAGGGTAACCTTTTCCACTGTCTTTGTAATTTACTGGAAATAGCTAAGACCCGAACCACGCCATATCGACCATCAAGTAATGGCCAGGTAGAGGTCTACAACTGGGTGGTACTCCAGATGGTCCGCTGTTTTATAGACAATAACGTTCGCACTTGGGATGAGAACTTGCCTCTCCTAACTATGGCCCTCCATGCCACTGTGCACCGGCAGACAGGTTTCACCCCCAACCGCCTGATGCTAGGACGTGAAGTATTCCTCCCAGCTGATCTGACATTTGGGACTGCGTCTTTCGCTTGGAAGGATCACACCCCAGCAGAGTGGGTGAAGACCTTGGAAAAGTCGCTTCGAGAGGCACATCAGTTTACCCGGGAAAGGCTGCGTGTCACACAGACGTCCCAGAAGAAAGCATATGACCAGAAGGTGCGGATACAACGCTTTGTACCTGGGGACATTGTGTACCAAGTGGATGATTCCGTCAGGCGAGGAATAAGTAAAAAGCTTCGGCCACCATGGAAAGGACCACTTTTGGTTGTGAGAACCGATCCACCCCTCTACCAGGTGAAGGGAAGGAAACGTTTATCAGTGTTGCATCACGATAAATTGAAGGCTTGTCACGAAGAGTTCCCGTCCTAGAAGAAAGCATATGACCAGAAGGTGCGGATACAACGCTTTGTACCTGGGGACATTGTGTACCAAGTGGATGATTCCGTCAGGCGAGGAATAGGGGGGCCTAAGTAAAAAGCTTCGGCCACCATGGAAAGGACCACTTTTGGTTGTGAGAGCCGATCCACCCCTCTACCAGGTGAAGGGAAGGAAACGTTTATCAGTGTTGCATCACGATGAATTGAAGGCTTGTCACGAAGAGTTCCCGTCCTTACCGTTTTGGTTAAGACCCGAACGTAAGGCCCTTGTTCAGACCCCCTTGGAAAGTGTCCAGGATTCTGCTTCGTTATCCTGCCAAACAGACCTGTCTTGTGTAACAGGTGGTCAGAATCTAATAGACGAGGAACTCCCCGACGAGGCCATGGCCGATGACCAAGGTTCTAGGGAAGAGCGGTACTCCGAGTCGGAGGTAGTACAAGGAGACCCCTTGGTCGATGACCTAGAGCGGGATCTCACTTCGGAAGGGACTGCTGAACCGGTGGTTGTTACACGCCGTGGTCGGCGAGTACGGCCCCCAATTTGGAGGGCTGATTACGTATTATAGTACATATAACATTGGGATTTATAAGTATCGGTACGAGAATTGATTCTTTACCTGATACAGATATGAGTGGGGGGAAAGGTACTCGGTACATTATTTGTTTAGTATTCAGTTGGTGTTATGGGGGACTCCCGTCATGCTCGTTGGTTTCTTTTTTTTGTAAATAGATAGTGAATATCTGAGCAGCTCATATTATACTTGTATTGTGTTATTTGTTTTGTGCTCTGATGAAACCTTCCTTTATAATACCTCAATTTATTGGTGGCTAGGCCTCACTCTGGCTGTGGAGAGGTACTTTATTGAGAAAGTTTCCATTGAGGCTATTGATGCAGCTCCTGTAACTCCGAAACTCATCCTCTCGAAACAGGGTCATTCAGACGCATCTCCTACGTCGCACCTCTTCTGACCCTGTCACATTCCGTGCCTTTTCGGCGGGGAACCACCGACAGATTTTCTGTCGTCAAATCGGCCAATCAGAAGCTAGCTTATAGCGAAGTCCTGGTATAAAACCAACACCGAATACAACTGACCTATGATTTGTAACGGGCCGATGTAACGCTCTTCCCCATTGGCTGCTATTTCGGGAGACTGGGAGAATTCGCGGAATAAATGGATCTTACTTTAAGTCGGAACCTCCCGGCAATGGGATCGAATTGCCGAATGAAAACATATTAATGTCGCATAATGATAATAAAAATGCACGAAATGAATAATATCGAACAAGACATATGGTTAATGGTGTGTTTTTATGCATTTCCGCGCAGTATAACAAGGTATTCGCCTTTGATACAATACAACAGCAGGATGTGGGAGGTAACTGGAACAGCCGGCCTCCCCACTCAGAAGCGACCGATTAGCTCAGGGCATAAGGGAGGCGATGGCCGAGTGAAATGACCTGAGTCTCAGGATGCCGAAACTCGACCCGGCGGAGAGGAAACTACTAGAATTCAGGCAGTTGGCAACAGCGGAGTATTCTAAACTTGACATAGTACAGCTGAACAAAGTATTTGGATTCCTGGGGTTTTATCAGTTGGCTGCTTCTCTGTCTTCGGAAGCAGCGTTCTTCCTATACAATTTGGCCCCTGCGTACCCGCTGCCTCAATTTTACGGAAAATCGTTTGAAAGTTTATTCCCCAACGGGCTGAGATCGTAAGGAAATTTAAATTCCAGCTCTGTGTAGTCTTGTAGCCCAAAGCATTGTAGAAGAGTGTAATTAGAAGTTCAGGAGTAACCGCTCACGTTGTTGTTTTTTCAAGTTCAATTCAAGAGTAACCACTCGCGTTCTGTGTTTTTTTAAGTTCAAGAGCAACCGCTCACGTTTTTGTGTTTTTTCCGTTCTGGGTGAACTGCAAGTGGCTACAAGAAGTGTACGAGTGTGCGCTAAAACGTGTAGAAATAATGTAACTAGGCCTATATTAGCCAAGCGTAGGTAGAACTTGTTTCCCATATTAAGCGGATTCTTTGTTTCCGAGTTGTATGCTGAGGATATAATTGTAAATTTTCGTGTAAGTTGCTGGGAGACCTATTACCTGATTAAACAACATTACGCACAGATAGGACTCTCAAAAGTATGACAATTCGGATGTTTCTTTTATTTTGTGAATATTGGTCGATGACCACCCCCACATTTTGCTACCTTGGTCGATGACCGCATCTTTTTCAGCGTCGACTGTCATGACGGACTGTGTCCCAAAGAAGAGGATAGGGAGGAGTGTTGTGGCGTGCTGCCACGTAGGGACTACACTACGAACTACGACCGGGGCCACCTAGGGATCGGGGGACGAACTGAAGGGGGGAGATCCGAATTATCGTTCTTCTGAATATAAGCCTTGAGACTGATGGCACGCTTGTTGACCGCTCGGACCAATATTGGCAATAAACTCTTCCTAGGGGCTTTCCCCGGCCAGGAGCTATACCAGGTTAGTGTTGTTTCTTAACACCGACCTACGGTACAACACATGTCATTTTCAACACTTCCTGTGAAAATGGTGCCATTTCGATCAGAAACCACGGAGGAGTTCGTGTTCGAAGTTAAAGCGCCACCGTCAATTATAATATATATACAAGCCTCCCGGCCTTGGACGGGTCACGTGGGTGGATCGTGAGTTGATGAAGGGACACAAGGAGTTAAAATGGGGGGGGGGGGGGGTATTGGCAATAAACTCTTCCTAGGGGCTTTCCCCGGCCAGGAGCTATACCAGGTTAGTGTTGTTTCTTAACACCGACCTACGGTACAACAATTTTCCGTCCAGAGATAGTTTTTTTACAATAGGGTACCTGTACAAGTTTCAATCTTCTAAGCCGAGCGGTTTAGAACGTGCCAACAAACACTGGAATTTTGAACTTTGACCTCCATGACCTTGAAAAGTGGGTGAAATAAAAAACCCGGGATTTATGTGATGTTGCCTCATTAGGCCTAGAGGAACCCACCATAAAAATTTCATGGTTCTAGCTATGAGCATTCAGGAGATACGGGCATAAGAAAGTGTTCACAAAGCGCCCCCTACAGGCGAGAGTGTAAAACTGGCAGCGCTAGGTTTCCGTCCAGGGATATTTTTTAGCATAGAGTACCTGTACACCAAGTTTCAGGTTTCTAAGCCAAGTGGTTTAGAAACGTGCCACCCCTGTTAACGACAAAGGACGACGGACAACACGCCATAAGAAAAGCTCACCTCACAGAGGTGAGCTAAAAAGGACAAGGTGAAAATATCGACTTACCAACTAAAATGCCTCTGCAAGACATCTAGACAAAACCTGCCCAATCAGCACATTCTATCAAAATTTTAACAAACGTCATAAAAATAGAAGATTAAGGAGGATTATGAAGGGTCCCAATTGTTCACGAAACATGAGAAAGAGTCTTCCAAGAACTTTCCATACCAGCAGAGACACCTATCATCAGCAGAAAAGAACTAAAGCTGCACTGCAGAGACACTGCAGATAGAAAATTCATGCACTCAGCTAGCTGATAACACAGTACAAACAGCTTCAACACAGTGTTTGTATAGTCTGACTCAACCTAGAGGTAACATGAAAGGAATTTGAGTTATGCGAGTTATGGGAAATGTGACATGAACTGTGGTTTCTTAATAGACCCAAATAATCCAAGTGAAGAGGGTCTCTAATAGCCATTGAATGCAGAGTGTTCTAAACCACAAGGCCTTGCATTTCACTTGTGGTCAATGAATGGTCTATTTCGCATTCCAAACATTCCTTTCATGTTACCTCTAGGTTGAGTCAGACTATATCACAGTTAGCCAGTGGGGAGGCCCGTACAAAAAAATAGGAATCGGCGTGTGTACCATTTACAAATGTAGCCTGAGGGCGGGTCGCGAATAATTCTAACAAGGTAGTTACGCAGTGGATTATAATTTGTTGAATATCAGGTTACACTAGATTGTATAACCAGGGAATCTGTCGTGAAGCTTATTTCGTTGCTGTAACCAGGGCATGCGGATGGAATCAAACGACTTCTTTCGTAAACAACAAGCCGGAGACCGTCTAATGCTAATGTCAGGTCGCACTACGATTACCTGCGCTGCGACGGAAGAGTCGGCATCAATCACCGTCAGGTCACAATTGTGAAATTCATCCTGGAACAGGCCCCACCTTCGCGCAGGGAATTGTAATTCGAGTCAGGTCGACTGCGAACGGATTAAGCCCGTCGGAAAGGCAAAGAGGTTGAACAGGTTCAACTCATGCGACTCATGATCTTTTTGATCGGCGACTGATGACAATAGTCGCACATGCGACGCAATTGCAGTCATATCCTACCATCTCCGCGACTATTTGTTCCACGCTATTGTGGCTCAGGTGTAAAATTATCCCGAAAACTGAGTCGCCGCCTATTTTGTGTCATCCCAAGTTCAACCTGACATCAGCCTAGCAGGTGACTCCAAAAACAACCGGAAGAACTTGAGTATCAACTGGATAGATGTTTATTGGGCAAGTTACGTTTCAGTTCATCAGACGTTTATGGTAGGCACACTGAATCATAAATGGGAATTATTGACAGTCATTTTATTATGTAAACATTGAAACGTTTCAAAAGAAACGGGCCAAATAATGAAACGACCGAAAAAAAACATGCTAAATCTGAAGTTGCCTGGAAGAAACGGTGTAACTTTATTATTTCCAGTTCATTTTGGCGCTTTCATGGCATAATTGCATAAAATTATGTTTTATGTCGTTGTTCATCTCAAATCTCCTAAAACACACGTCTCCCGTTCAAAAACACGTGTTGTTATTGTTTACATGACAACATGGTTCCCATTCATTCAAGGTCTCTGATCACAAATATGAATGTCGTCGCTTCAGAAATTCTCTCTGAGATTACTAATTACGTTTTATCACATACTTTTTCTATATTACGTTTTATCACATACTTTTTCTATATTACGTTTTATCACATACTTTTTCTATATGTCTCTCGCATTGGTTATTTTCTATGAGGAATTTGTTTTTGATATTGGAAAGTTTGTGAGACAATGTCCGAGTTGTGAGTAAATCATAAGTCATGAGCATTCCAACCAATCAGCGTACGCCGACCATTCCATTACGAAGGGTGCGAGGTTGGACGAGAGGAAAATGTGACATCATTAGCCGCAGTGTAGCCTACATCTAGCAAAGAAATCGCAGGTAAAGCTAAAATGATGATAAAAATCATGAAGGCATCGGGTAATCCACATTCCTCTATTCATACACATGTAATGTAAAATGATACAGTTTTTCGTATTTTTGTTATGATTTTTCGTATTTTTTAAACAGTTAGGGTCGTTTCATTTGGCCCGTTTCTTTTGAAACGTTTCAATGTTTACATACTACCATTCGAACTTACGTCTGGGCAAAAATTCAAATATGTGACAGTCAGTAATTCCAATTTTTGTTTCATTTGTCCTACTCTCATTGCTTACAAATGTAGAGCCACTGAATTACTGTTTAGACATTAATTCGAGTATTTGACTGTCAACGATTCCCATTTATTCACAGTCACTATTAAATATGACTGACAATAATTCTCGCTCTGTGGTTGGTTAGATCCAACAAATTAGTGTCTAGACATGAATTCGAATATATGATCAGGCGCGGATCCCGAGGGGGGCCGCCGCCCCCCGTATTTGCGGAAGACCAACAAAAAATGGGTCAATAACTCCGAAAAAATGAGCAAATAGATGAGGAAATCATGCCCCCAGATGCTTGGAAATCGTATCTAAGCGCATTTAGAATTCAAAATTTTCCGGGGGATACCCCCAGACCCCCTCGGGGCTTCGCGCCTTTGTCGCTCGCCTTGCGACTCCCTCGGCCTGCGTCTGACGGTGTGCGGGGCCCCCATTCTGATATTTTGTTCGCTCAAGCGGCTATTTGGCTATTTATATTTAACACCATCCCGGCTAAAATCCTATATCATCGTCAAGTTCATCCGGGGCCAAGGTCATTCCAAAAGGTCAAGGTCAAATGGAAATTATGACGTTTTCCCCTGAAATTTCCGGACTCTATTGTCAAATCTCGTGTGTATGAACATACTGAGAAATAACAAATACTTCATGGTTTAGAAAATATCTGCTGATAATTCCTTTTCTTTTGATGTATAATATATGAACCATGCATTGCGTGTTTTGAGGAAATAAAGGAGAAGTACACCATACATGTAGTGCGTAAAATAGTAGGACAATGACTTTATCATTGGACCCAAGAACTGAGCTTTGTACAGGAGAATGGGACCCGATGTACATGTACAACTAACTCTTGAACGGTTGGATTCACAGCCCATAAATGTATTACCAACAGATAGAAACATGGTGCCTCAGAAGCAGACAGGCATGTTCTTTATAGTTTTCAGTAGTTATGTAATAAGAAATGACGTTTTTTATGCAAATTAACACAAAATGGGTCAAAATACATAAAAACGCCGTTTCCAATTACGTAACCAGTTAAAAATTACTAAAAACATGCTTATATGATTACGA
>NMRB01002145.1:0-19372 GCA_002633025.1 Notospermus geniculatus | reverse complement strand
TGGTTTCATCTTTGACGACACAATGTCCTTTCATGAGCAAATATCCAGTGTGGTGTCAGCAGGTTACTTTCATTTACGTAAAATTGCTTCCGTGAAAAAGTACCTTCCTAATGAACTTCTTGTTACCCTAACACATGCCTTTATTACTTCAAGACTCGACTTTTGCAATGCCTTGTACTTAGGTTTGCCTGAATACGAAATCAGACGGCTTCAGAAATTACAGAACCAAGCAGCGCGACTGGTCACGAACACCAAAAAGCGAGATCACATAACTCCTGTGCTCAAACAACTTCACTGGCTCCCTGTTGAGGCTAGGATTAAATTCAAAATTTTAATTTTTGCTTTCAGGGCCGTGAATGGTGGTGGCCCTGCGTATCTTCAGCTGCCCCTCTTTCATGCAGGAAGAAATACCAGGGCTGGAGCCGCACCTAGACTGGCACACTATAAAGCCAGAAAGAGGACGGCTGGTGATAGGGCATACAGTGCCGGCGCCTCACGGCTCTGGAACCAACTCCCATTGGCTGTCAGGCAATGTCAGACAGTCAATAGTTTTAAAAAATGTCTTAAAACGTATCTTTTTAATCAGTCATTCTAGATATTTTAACCAAAATGTTTTAATTCCGGTCGCTTACTTCTACATGTACTTTATGTAAAGCGCCACTGACAATTAGGTTTAAAGTGGCGCTATACAAATTCTTTTATTATTATTATTATTATTATTATTATTATTATTATTTTACGCACCATGGTGTATTTCTCCTTTATTTCCTCAAAACACCCATGGTGTAGGTTCATGTATTATACATCAAAAGAAAAGGAGTTATCAGCAGATATTTTCTAAACCATGAAGTATTTGTTATTTCTCAGTATGTTCATACACACGAGATTTGAACCTAGAGTCCGGAAATTTCAGGGGAAAACGTCAAAATTTCCATTTGACCTTAACCTTTTTGAATGACCTTGACCCGGATCAACTTGACGATGATATAGGATTTTAGTCGGGATGGGGTTAAATATAAATAGCCACTTGAGCGAACAAAAAATCATTGCCAAGGGCTCAGAAATCAGCATTTAACAAAAAATGCGATTTTCATGGTTGGTTGCCAGGGAAACCGCCCATATTCCTATCAAAAGAAAATGCCGAAGTGCCGGCAAAGAGTTTCTTGTTCAGGACGTGATGCTCTTTCGATTGAGGTATGTCGGCAACTTTCCTCACGAAATTCCCACAGAATACCATTTGGCACCTGACTAATGTAGCGGTAGGTTCGTTTGAAAACAAATGCTTGCTCGCTTTCATGATTTTGTTGTGTCGCTGTAGTTCTTCTCCTTTACCTCTCCTTTGTCTTGCTCTCGCTGTATCTTTCTAAGAATCACTCTCTTCCCTCCTTGCTTCTAATTTGTTGAAACCATAACTAGAGTAGATCAGGGCCAGTAACATGATATGAATACCGTTAGCTTCAACATCAAGCACTAATTCTTTAAGAATAAGTTAACACTCCCCAGCATTCATTCTCAAAGAGACCTGCCCAAAGTCTCACGCCAGCAGCGGGATTTGAACCCGGGATCCTCTGACCGCTAGTCGGAGGCCGAACCACTACACCACCGTGGCTCCACGGTGGTGTAAAGAATTCCTATTGTTCTGTGGACACTTTTTCTGGGCCACCCATAATGGGTTTAATAGGCCTACCCATAATTTAACTATAACATATGATTTCCAACTTAGGTGGTACCAGTACTACCTAAATTTTGTTACTTTAAGGCTTCCCTTACATAGAAGTATACGGTATACGAAAACGCTGATTAACAATGGCCTTACGGTCGTGAATCCTCGGGAAGCCTTTGTTAACTGGTGTTTTTGTATACCGTATACATGTACTTCAATAGTGAGTTTAAGAAACCATACGTTAACGCTAACGCTAATTACGTCAAAATGACGTCACCCCCAGAAGAAATACAACAGATTCATTCGATGTGACGTCAAAATGATGTCAATAACGTTAGTGTTAGCGTTAACGTATGGTTTCTTAAACTCACTATTGTAAGGGAAGCCTAACGGGACAATTGCTGCTGTAGTTCATGCTCTCACCATCTCCTAGCTGGCATTTCAAGGCACCCTTAAAGGGAATGAGTTTGGCACTCTTTGTTCCCTTTCTACCTATACACCAACTGTGGACACGGGATGGGCCAAAGTCCCGGGTGTATGAGGCGGAGCCGCTCCTTGAAATAGCCAAGCAACAAGAGACATGGATTCTGATTATGGAACCACGCGGGAGTTTGTCTACACAAACATGACAAAAGAACGTTGGATCACGCTCTGTAGCGTGTGTAGGCCTAGGCCTAACTACTAAATTTTACACTGCCTACACATTTTAATAAAACGTTCCTTTGTGTATTTCTAGTACAAACTCCTGTGACCTTCGTACATGTAGGGAACAGGCCTATGGCTACATTCCCAATCTCGTACCCAGAGTTCAATGCCACATTAAAATCTGGAAAGGGCTAGACCGGTACTACTTTTCCACAGTGCAAATGCATTGTTGGTGGCGGATGAATTTCTGACCGTTGCACAGCGAATTGCGTAGGGATTCGAAAGAGTGCGTTCTTTTTTCCATTAAAACATCGAATACCCAACGGAATGTTAAAATAGTAGTAATTTTACAAATACTGGAACAAATTCTAATTTTCGGTATGATTATTTTATCAAATAATTTGTAAAATCGATGAGCATTTGTAAGAATCTTGTGCTGGGTTCCAGCCCTTTTCAGAGGTCTTAGCCAAGGAACGATGGTGGCGACCTCTTCAGATTGCTACATTCCCTGTTAACAAACATAATGGCCGGGTTTCAGTGAATGGCCGTGAAGATCATCAATATCAGGCAATCTGAAGAGGTCGCCACCATCGTGGCATTGTTGAACTCTGGGTACGAGATTGACTATCAGGAAGATGGTGACTTGGCCATGTGGATGGGTGCACCCCGGGGCGCACATCATGACATTTACATAAACTATGCGCACACGTCTCAATATGAATGAAGAGGTGGCCTCCCCCATGATTATGAAGGGCCTAGTAGTAGGGAGCCTCTTTCTTATAATAGATCAATGGGATACGTTGTTGAGTTGAATCAGGGGCAGATCATCCACAGCCTTACCTGCGCCACTGCTCGCAAATGTGCTCTTAGTCATTCTTGCTGTTTTGCACACTTCACAATGCATTCTTCCATCGTCCGATCTACATAACCAGGGAAACATCGTCATCCACCGATCCTGGAACGATCTTTTACATGTACTCCAAGACCTAGTCTTGACTTTGACAGCCGCTGCAGACATGGGTGTTGTGGACCCACCAGAAGTCGAGGAGGTTGCACCGCATGTTGCAGCAGGTTCACCGACTTCCTCAACGTCAATAACGTCCATGTCTTCGACTTCGGCTGACCCTCCTGGCCGCGGGAGGGCCTGGCTGGTTCCCTGCACGGCCTGGCACAAAATATCATCAAGGATAGCCGATACAATTTCTGTAGGCCTAGGGCTGGGAGGGTTTTCGCCGCCCGACTGCTTCTGCGGCTTGAAAAAGTTCAGCAGTGACGACTGCATCGCAACACACGACCATTGATTGTGACAGGCCCACTCCACGTGTCTCGATTTTACACTTCATGACTTGCGAGCCAGGACATGCAGAAGTGTGTGGTTGCTATGGGCGACGGGAATCCCCAGTTCTATTTTCAGCTGCGCTAGCAAGGATTCGCCGTGTTGAATAAAATTTGGCCGGCGTGCGACTTCCAATATCATGATAACTGCGTCAGCCGGGGTCCTACCGGCGTAAATGGAGACTGAGTATACAGATGGGACTTCCACACTTTCTCTATCAGCGTATCATCGAATTTACCTGCGTTTTTGAGACTTCTGAGTTATTTTTATTTGCGTCATTTCTGTAGTTTACATGCGTAATAGACGCCATACGCAGGCTTAATGAAAGCCCTGGTAGTTGCGTTCTACGCCATCGTTGGTAGATTGTCCGCCATGACGGTTTTACAAAGTAACCATATGGACCAGACTCTAAAATTGGAAATTGCAAGTTTGGTGGCACGAGACTATCAGGGAATTCACCTTTTTTGTTTAAGATACTTTGTTAGTACCATTTCCGCAATGACCGTTGTCCTCCAACCTCTCGGGACAAGCTTTTCAGGACACGTGCTCCTAAAAATGTATCAGTCTAAGATGCCAGGAAAATGCGTTTCAGGCGCATGAATTATTCTGGGGGATCCCCCCCAACACCCCCGCCAACGCTTTGAACCTTATCTATGGTGTTCGCAGTTCTTATCGGGGGCTAATGTCCCGGGGAATTTCCCCATACAGTCCCCATACAGGCGGCAGAGTAACGGGAAGCTGGTGATTGTTCTTGGGAGGGCACTGTTTGGGACAGATCAACAAATTGTTTTCTTACGCTGTATTCTAAGGTATGGACACAATCACCGATTGCCACCGGTACTTCGCTAGTAGACACATGTATCTTATGTTCATGTAGCGACATAACTCCCGTTGCTCCTGAATCCACCACTACTGTTGCCGACTGCAAACAGCAACAACCTCTTTTTTTTCTCGAGCCAACAGCATCAAGTCTTATTGTTGCGTGCATTCTCTCTTGAAAACTTGGGCTATTTTCATCTTCATCCTGAAAAGAGAAAAGGAGGATGGTCTTGACATCTGTGACCTTGAAAAGTAGGTCAAATCAAATACCCTTTACATGTCATGTACCCTCGTTAGATGCACCTATGAAAAAATTCGGAGATGACCTAATTTAGGAATTATTGAACTTTGAATTTTTGTTTTGGCCACCTAGTTGTCAAGCAAAGTACCGTATCGATTTGGACTGAAACCTGGTGTCATAGATCATCGGACAGAGGGCCTCGAATGTACCAAGTTTCATATCAATTGGATCAGCACTTACGAAATGTGCCACCAAATGGCAAAATCTTCACCTTTGACCTCTATGACCTTGATGACGTCAAATCACAAATCCGTTACATATGTCATGTATCCTCATTTGATACACATATAACAAACATTTGGAGATGATGCGGTCATTAGTTCAGGATTGCACATTTTGTGCTTTTGGTTTTGGCCATCTGGTGACCAAGCCAAGAATCGAAATGGACCGAAACTTGTTGTTACATGTCATCTGACCCAGGAATGAACCAAGTGTCAGCCAGCAGTTATGAAACGTGCCCTGCCAACGGACATCCACGGACGCTGCACCACGACAAAAGCTCACCCCAGGTGAGGTAAACATTATCAGTTTGTGGCACGGGTTATGACCTGACGTCAAAAAGTGGCGAACTGTTATCACTTGACGTAGCATGGCATTTCATAACCATGGTAACCAGCCCCATGGCACAGCTAATCTATCGTAGCCTGATAAGTAGCTACTGTGTGTGTGAACATGCATGACATTTCATCATCAAATGTCACACAATCTACAATATGTAGTCCAGCGTCAATGACCGATCGGAGTAAGCCTTTTGGTCGTAAGACTTACATGCATGGAATGGATGCATAGCATGCACATTGCCATGAACCATCCATGCGAACATGATGATGATGAACATACATGTAGCTGAAGCTGAGCAAACTCCTCGCCACCTATCTCCATTCTTCCGATATAGTGACACTGCACCCAAACCGGTACTATTTGCGCGGAGGACTGAGCAGACGACGTCAACAAAACACACCGAAATAAGGGTTTTTTGTGCATGTCAACAACTGAACCGACATGTATTAGCCCTCTTAGATTAGTAACTTCTATAACAACAGATGAAAATGTTATTTAGGGGTTGAAAACGAATGTTTTATCCGGTCACTTTTACCCCATGCATCGCTGTGTACAAAAATGTACGGACGCGTACAGCTCGATTAAATGTTATAAATTGCCCTTATTCGGGCCTAATAAACTTACCTGCGTCATCCATTCATCCACAAGTGTTTCGAATATAATATCCATTCAGATTGTACAGGACAAAACCTCCTGATTAAATGAAAATCGCACGAAATGATGGTTGAAGCGAGGGCACACATGATGTTTACAATAAACGGCAAATACACGTGCTCTACGATATACGCCTTCCCATTGGTTCACAGATTCAGTGACATCTAAAACGTGGCAGGATTCAGACGGAACACCGACCCGAATCACCGCCTTTCTCGTAAAATAGTTCCGAGAATAATATTTCATTCTAGCGAAGTGTTTTGCTCTTTTCCACAACTTTTTGGCTTTGTGACTTTGTTTTACGTCTAGCTAAATACTGTTCTCAATATTTTGGTATAAAATTGGCGAATAAATGTTTTCACAAGATTCTTGTGAAACCGGCCAAGTAGTGGTTCCAGAGACGTTAGTGGAGCCATCATAAAATGCGGAACGGAACTAACGGCGATTGGAACGAGATTGGAGGCTGAGCTGAACGCTGATAGTCAATAGACCCACTAGGCCATCGTTTCTTACTTAGAAATCTAGGCGTACCCTGCACTTGAAATGCATCTGCGTATATAGTCCCTATTTTGATATGGTACACAACAGTAGAAAAATTCGCAAACGTACCGTTTTTATCACGAAATGTCACAGCAGTATCTCACACCGAACGTGTGTCAGCCGGATGGCGATGAGCCAGCGACGTAAATAGGCCGACGACTTGGCCTGGATCAGCTTTCGCAACGGAATCACAGTAACATCCTTCCATTCCATTCCATAAATTATATACGTCAACAACAATCAAAATCATGCAAACACATGTTTTTTTATTGTGAAATTTTGCAGAAGTTCGATGGATTACTCTGAATTATATTTAGCGCACATAAATGCAAGGGTGCTTCGGTTACTGCCACGGCCGTATCACTGTGAGACACTGAACTACTTTTTCAATTCTGTAACCAGGATTTATTCGCTTTTCCCATTACCGCGTATTGATACACATTGTTCTTCTTGTACTCTCCGTAGAAGAAACTTCTAGCATGACACGAAGTGAACACAGATTAATTTGGCCTTCGCCACTGGAGACTGGCTGCGCCTGTAGTGTTAGAGTGATAGCTAGAAGTGCTTAATTACACAAGCCAAAAGGGGCTGGAGGAAGAACGCTCCCATGCCCAAAGTGTGTATATTTCAGAAAGTATTGGTCCTTTGTGGATAACATTCGCAGTGGTGATACTTGATAGCAAAAGATTAACAGTCACCATGCAGTGAGAACAAAAAACCTAATTATCCTAAAACAATGCTTTTTTGAACCTCAACAAAAATAGAGAAATAACTGTTTTTCCCCTCAGAATCGGCATAGGTATTCAGTCATTGTTTCTCATTAACTTTCCAGTCAAAATCTTCACTTACTTTCACACATTTACGATAAAACAATGATGTTTACTTCAACTTCAAATGGGTGTCCTCAATAGCAGGAATGACAACAACAACCACTTCGCATGATCCAGACATGTCATGGTCCAGACATCCACCACAATGTCATGGTTGGCTGATCTGCTGACTGCAAGTTCAGGTCAAGATTGTATTTTATTGGTGCATGAAGGCGATGATGCAATACATTCACTAATATTAATTCTTTGAAAGGCATTCTTGACATACCCTGCTTGACATTATACATGTTATACAGTCTGTAGTGTAAGCTTACTGTGTATTTCTGGTTATGTTGGTGTTTGTCTTACATAATGCAACATGTTCAATTCTGGTGACACTGCTTCTGCAGATAACACTCGTACACTCGTAATTACTGTATAATATGACTTATCCGGCCACCACGGCCAACCTGCGAACTACGCGAATTCTTGACTATACACGATCCAGAGTAAACGGAACCAGAATTCGAGAATTTGGCGTTGGCAATGTTATGCCTTTATTGGTGAAGATATAGCCTAAATCAATTTGGCCTAATGTTTGGAGGACGTGAGAATATTAAAGTCAGAAACAATGATGTGTAACAACTATTTGCATCGGGTTTTTCGATGATGAAAAACCCGATGCAAACCAACCGACGCGACGAAGTTTTGACGAACGTCAGGCCTACATGTAGTTGACGTCACTGGGCTTGGTGACGCCGCCCTGCCTTGATGACGCCACGCAGGAGAACTGCACTGGAGCACGACGGGAGGAAGCCTGATTATGACGTCCTAATCATGCACAACGTTACTATGGTGTGCTTGGCGACATCAGGGCGAATACATCTACTTGGCGACTGCGGTCAATTATGACGCCATCACCTCAGGTTTAATTTCATAAAATCCTCCTTAATTAATTACCTTTAAGTTCATTTTCCAAAAATTTCTAATTGTGGGCCATTAATTCAACCATATATTCATTCCACCAGTTGAAAGTGCTAAAAATTACACCGTATGTGAGATATTGTACACTGAAGTTAGACACGGCTGTCAGAACTATACAACGAAACGATGACGGTGTTCCACATCTGATGTCTGCGTGCTGCGCATTGGCGCCGCTACGCGGCGTTCCGGGAACGTTGCGTCCAGGCCAAGTTATGAAAGGCCTAGTCAGGGTTACACATCACTTGTGAGTTTCGTTTCAACGGCAGACCGCAGTTTTCTTCCACAGATGACCTAGGTTTAATTGACATCATTCAAAAGTGAAACTGACCCTCACCGCGGGATATCCATTACGATGTTCACCAGGCGTATTGACGATTTCCATTGAACTGTAACCCTGACTAGGCCTTTCGTAACTTGGCCTGCATCGTGTATAGTCAATAATTCGCAGGTTGGCCGTGGTGGCCGTCTAAGTCATATTATACAGTATGTTCATTGTGAGGTAATAGCCCCCTGTGAATAGGCCTCAATCATTTTGCAAAAATCACACCATAGGGGCCAATGTCGTATTGTTGGAGATCAGGGGCCATATTCATAAAACCCTGCTAAGCCTAGTTGGCAACTATTTTGAGCCTTAGCTGCCAACTAACCCTAGTTGGATACTAGTTGTTATTCATAAAATACCGCTAAGCTTAGTTGACTGCTATGTTGACTGCTAACTTTAGAGGTGATCCTGGGTACCTCTAAGTCACTAGTTGGCAACTATATCCTTCATTTTGTATGTTTACCTAGACGAATTCTTGAACTGGCTGAGTTGCATCGTGCAGTGAGGAGGGAAAGAGTACTCAGAGACAGGCGTTATCCACTTGATATTTGTACTGATGATGAATTGATTAAGAGATGTCGATTTTCGTGGGAAGGGATCATGTTTATAACGGATTTAATAGCACATGAACTTCATCATCCAACGGGATTAAAGATGGATTCTAAACAGTATCTGGACCTTTTCAGGTGTTACAGGTTGTGTTGATGGAACACAATCATATTTGGATAATTTCACCTAATTTTAATGAGGCTGACTTTGTCAACAGGAAAGGTCATCACCCCATAAACGTTCAAGTGATTTAACATTGTGGCAAGATGCCATTGTTAATCCATGCCATCCCTATTGAAAATGAAACTTACGCCTGTTGTTACTTGTGGTTTGGGACACGGCCAACTGCCATGTTAACAACCAACTAGTCCTAGTTGACAACTACCTGGCACTGTCCCTAGCAGGGTTTTATGAATATGAAAATAGCAGGAAACTATGGAGCAGGCAACTAGGCATTTGGCAGCCTGCTAAGGCCTAGTTGGCTGCTAGTTTAGCAGGGTTTTATGAATATGGCCCCTGGCCTTTACCAAGAGTGAGTGCACCCAACTTTAGTTGTCCAGTCTAATTGTCAGGTAATTATCTCATTTTTAGCTCAGCTGACCAAAGGTCAGCGGAGCTAGTCATATCTATACTGAGTGGCGTCCGTCTGTGTGTGTGTGTGTGTGTGTGTCTGTGTGTCGTCCGTTAAACTGGCACGTTTCGCAACCGCAAGGCCCAGGGTCATGAAAGTTGGTGGAGGGGTAGGCCCTTGGAAGGACTCGAAACAGAACCAAAAATTTTTGCGATCTGACCTACATTGTGCCCTCCAGAGACCAGGGGGCATTTTTCGTAAAATGGAAAACCCCAATAACTCAGTCCAGAGGCAATATATCAAACTGAAATTGATCGGGCATGAAGCTTAATTTTTGGTACACCAAGTGCAATGGAAATTAATTCCAATTTTGTTCTCCAGGGGGCGCTAGGTGACAAAATAGAAAACATTCGGAACGACCTGAGGCGAACTGCTATCTGTCACTGGGCGGCGCATTTCACCTCGGACACAAGTCCAAGGCAGCCATGCTGTTTATCATCAAACCCACGTGACCGCCGTGGGACTATTTTCGCCGAATTTTGGCCCGTTAAGATGTTCAACCGTACTTGCTCGATAAGTTGAGGCATATTATATATAAACTTACCGGTATCTCACCCAATCTGCCAATTACTGATCAATAATGCAACGTTTTTATGCGACCTATTTAGTTCATGCGCAGGTGTGATGAGGCGACCGCATCTGAATTCTCACAAACGGGCAGCGATCGTTGCGCGTTCAAGATGGCTGCCTTGGACTTGTGTCCGAGTGGAAATGCGAGTATCTACGGAAATTGCCGAGCAGTTGCCTTCGGAAGTTCCGAATTGAATAGAAAACAGCAGTATTTAAATTTCCCGCGCCAGTTACTTTGACATGTTGGATGCTCTTTTGTTCATGGAATGAGGAATCATGGGAAATTGTGGTGCTTGCACAAGGTGAATCGAGATGAAATATACCTATGATTATCGCATGAAATCCCAATGATCATAGACAATCGCCTTATGAAATCATACGTGAGTGGTATTTTAGAGTACCATCAAACAATAACTGAAATTATTTTTCATCAAAACGACACGAGTGTGTTCAAAATATGACGATATATATTGGGAAAAAATCACAATGATCGAACCGACAACAGCGATCTTGGCTTCATGCACGTCATTCCAAGTCGTCGACTCGAGTTGCTTTCATAGTGTGCTGCCTTAGAAATTATTTCACATATTTTTATTATTTGATATATATTTAGTCTGATTGGGACCATTAACGACGAAGGGATATGATACCGGTAATTTTGGTGCAATCAGCCGAATGAGGCCTGTCGTCGGTCCCTCGCTTTTCACTGCTCGATCTCTAATCGGCTTCTCATTCGTCATTTCAAGTCTCCGACTCTGGCTGTTTTTGTTGCGTATGACAATAAAAATTCCTTATATTTCACACATTTCGATAGCATGACATGTCTTTAGTTTGACTGGAACCATCAACGACGAAGGGACTGGGAACTGTTGGTTTAATCAGGTGAAGTTCTGGACACATCGCTCTCCACAACGCGAACGGCTTATTTGTTTTCGTTTGATAAACGGAGAAGAGACGAATTCTGTCCCGGCCGCGGCTTATCCTTCCTCAAGTAAGTTCGTTGTTGAACTGTCGGAGACGGTCAACACCTGTTGTATTGAATGGCAAGCTACTATTGAATGGTGGACAGCATCGCGAGATCAGCCATTTTATGCCCTTTCTCACTTCATCCACCACTAGTTACGTCAGTCATGGATTGATTCCCATATTAACTCCGTCCTACCCAATGCGTCTCAAAAGATATCTTTCTCACTTCACCACGAATTGCAGGCCTATCTAGTATTAACCCACGTCATGGATTGATTCCCATATTAACTCCGTCCTACCCAATGCGTCTCAAAAGATATCTTTCTCACTTCACCACGAATTGCAGGCCTATCTAGTATTAACCCAATGTCACCAAGTTAGTAGGTCTAATACGACAACCATCTCGACTCATTAGTGATATAGGCCTATTAACCCCTTCCCATCTGATGCAAGGGTCCGTTATTTCGAGTGCGAGAGTCAGTACCGGACTACTTAAACACCAGTTGAGCCAAGGTAGTCATATTTGGTATCAAACTAAAGGTAATGAAATGTAGGTTTGAAGTGACCTACTTCCATGACCTAGTGACCTACTTAAAGACCAGTTGAGCCAAGGTAGTCATGCCTGGTATCAAACTAAAGGTAATGAAGTGTAGGTTTGAAGTGACCTACTTCCATGACCTAGTGACCTACTTCAAGACCAGTTGAGCCAAGGCAGCCATGTTTGGTATCAAACTAAAGGTAATGAAGGGTAGGTTTAAAGTGACCTACTTCCATGACCTAGTGACCTACTTAAAGACCAGTTGAGCCAAGGTAGTCATGTTTGGTATCAAACTAAAGGTAATGAAGTGTAGGTTTGAAGTGACCTACTTCCATGACCTAGAGACCTACTTAAAGACTAGTTGAACCAAGGTAGTCATGTTTGGTATCAAACTAAAGGTAATGAAGTGTAGGTTTGAACTGACCTACTTCCATGACCTAGTGACCTACTTAAAGACCAGTTGAGCCAAGGTAGTCATGTTTGGTATCAAACTAAAGGTAATGAAGTGTAGGTTTGAACTGACCTACTTCCATGACCTACTGACCTACTTAAAGACCAGTTGAGCCAAGGTAGACATGTTAGATATCAAACTAAAGGTAATGAAATGTAGGTTTAAGTGACCTACTTCCATGACCTAGTGACCTACTTAAAGACCAGTTGAGCCAAGGTAGACATGTTAGATATCAAACTAAAGGTAATGAAGTGTAGGTTTGAAGTGACCTACTTCCATAACCTAGTGACCTACTTCAAGACCAGTTGAGCCAATGCAGCCATGTTTGGTATCAAACTAAGGGTAATGAAGGGTAGGTTGAAAGTGACCTACTTCCACGACCTAGTGACCTACTTAAAGAGTAGTTGAGCCAAGGTAGTCATGTTTGGTATCAAACTAAAGCTAATAAAGTGTAGGTCTGAACTGACCTACTTCCATGACCTAGTGACCTACTTAAAGGCCAGTTGAGCCAAGGTGTCCGTCTATTCGTTTTTTATACCAGTAATAAAATCCATTTTGGACTCAGTTAGTTTACAGTTCCACCTCTCCTCCACCTCTCTCATTACACCTACAACTCAAGTCAACTGTCAGCTGAGCGCCAGGCCCATGGGCCTCTTGTTCGTGAATGTGGTGGACATTATGACCATTTTTGGGAGTTTCAACAGTGTACAATAGGCTTTATTGTTAAGTATCAAAATGCATTGTCTTAGCTACCGTTACATAACATTACTACTGCTCTTCATGGTGATTGTTAATCGTTCATATTCAAGTATCACCGCTGTGAATTTTATACAAATCGGACCAATATTTTCTGAAATATGCACACTTTGGACATGGGAGCGTTCTTCCTCCAGCCCCTTTATAAAACTCCTTTCTTTCAACCTAATCGTACATCTACTAATAACAGTACTTCTCTGTATACACAGATCTTCTCTTTATAATCAGCTACATCAGCTCCGACAATGTGGCCTTATTTCTATTCAACTGCTTTAGTCAACCTAAACCTTTCACACCTCCATGCTTGTTCAGGGTTTCTTTACTATGACTTCTTTCCATCGATCATTAGGGTCTTGCTCATTCACTTCTGGGATCTCTACTAGAAAATGCCTGAGGAAGCCCTGGTTGGGGTCGAAAATTTGCAAAATTCGAAGACGACGTTTCGTATCTTATCATTTTGTGTGTCGTTCTTTGTGCTTTATGTTGGATATCTGACTTATTGAGAACCGGGCTTATTAAACACAACCTGTAATGGAAGCAGAATAAGCCCGGACAAATAAAGGCATTTTCTGTAATGGAAGCGAAGACAGATCCTGTCCTTTATAAAAAATATGTCTTGCTGACAAAACGATCACCATGGATAATAATGGTGAAGTTGGGATTTAACTTTGGTACCCTTACTATAGAGGGAGGGTCCATTGTATACTCTGTTGTAGGACATTAAAGGGATGGATACATTTAGGTATGGTAGAAGGAAAGAGTTCATTCCACAGATTAATCTGTTCATTGGTGATGCATTTGATTATGACATACTGACTGGACAAGTTTCAGTTGTAAGTCGACAATGGACCAGTAACCTTATTAGAATACTCATTTACAGAAATATAAAGGAACAATATGCTATTGTTTCCAATACATCAGTACTGTACCGTGGATGGACGAGACAATTATGTCATTGGTTGATATATCACAAGTGGATCCTCATAACGAGATGCAATAAGGGTTCCAGCCATTACCTTCAGGTTTACAACGTTTATAATGGTACATTTATTGAGGAACATAGACTTCATGAAAATGAAGAGGGCTTGGCAACTACTGGAATTGTCAAAGGAGGAAATATAACACTCATTGTTGTTCGTAAAAAAGGACATGTGCGAGAGGCGACACTTTATAATGCAAAGATGAATGGGAGAATCAGACTGAATCATGGGTCGCTTGTTCCAGATCAACCGATTCGAGTATGTGTTTACAGTGAAATGGTATATAAGGTGAGCATTTTTCCATCCAAAGGAGGCTTTGTCCGACATATTTCTATCTTTAAAGAAGAAACAAATTACGTGCCAATAAATTACTACCTGCTATATTCGAACTCAAAGAACCGTTTCTACTATCGTCGGGTTGGAGTTGCATACGTAAGACAGTCTGGCAATCATATCACTTCTGTATTTTTTACATCTCCTTCCAAGGCTTTAGGTTTTAGAGAAGTTTGCAGGCCTAAGCATGGTATCACAAACAGCAAAACTGTTGAGAAAAATTCAATAGCATTTCCGTTCCATAAAGATGGTAATATAATAGATTATGTTCTGGGCGATGTTTCATCCCAACTTCATTTTATGATTCGAGGGAGGAGGAAGGCCACTTCTATTGCTTTCAAATACATTAATTAAATAAATTATACTGTGCACGGTGAACGTGGCCATTTTTTTGTCATAAAGTTCCCTGACTCTGCTCAATAAAGATATCCTATGTGATGAGATCTCCACAGGATAAAATTTATTTGCATGGAGAAGGCATTGCAAATCAGGGTCAAAAAGAAAATGCGGGGGAAGAACCCGTTGCCGTCTTATTGACAATTTAAAGTCGGTTAAACACTATCTTCAAAACGTCAGCAGCTGGTCATTGAAAAAAACCTTCCCCTCATAGAGACAAACCCTCACCAAAAATTTCAGGTTGATCACTCAAAGTGTTCTCAAGTTATTTGACGAAAAAGAAATGTTAAAGGGGCTCTAGAGGGAACTCAGGGATACCACGGATATTCGTCAGTTCAATATCTCAATCACAGATGGCAGGCCGCAATACTACTTCATCAATTTGCCGATAGACGACGCGTATATAAAAGTAGAAGTATCTTATCTTATCTAAGTACGCACGCGCAGGTACAGGGGAGAATCACGGGAAATTCTATAAATAGCGCTGGGGACAATGATGACGTCAGCCATGGAATTCCGAGCGTTATAAATAGATACAAGTATGCGCGTTTGTTTTGACCGATTTGGATTTCTACGAACACCTTATGACGAGCTTAGAAAAGGCTAGTACAGCAGATCTGTTAAAGGGAGACTCCACTCATTGAAAACTTTTGAATTTTTATCAATCCTTGTAGACTATTATCATGACAGGGCTTTCATTAATTTCTTACGTCAGGGTGTCAATGACTTCCACCGTTTTTTCCCAATGCATCAATGACTCCCATCCCTAGAGGCCAGTGCATCACCTGACTCCCTCATTTTGTGGTCAGTGCGTATTGCCTTGTATAATATATTCACCATAATATGTTCGATCTTTTTTGTTTTTCGTTTGGACATGAATCGACTTGTCAGTATAAGGGAATTGGATGAAGGGGAAGGGAAGATTAAAGGCAAAAAATAGGCAAAAAACCTTTAAAATAACCCTATTTTTAGGCTTATTTTCAATTTTTACCTACCTAAGCTTTGAAAATAATAAAATCCCTTCCATCCAGATCAATCCTCAATTCCCTTATGCTATAAAACTGTTCAAAATCCCGAAAAATAAATAAATGGAGCACGAACAGTTAGTGTTTCAGCTAAAGCGGAATAGCAGGGCGCGGCGCCCTGCCTTGCTTATGGTCCGCCCTACTGCCCTTTTCAACAGGAAAAAACGCCCTGCCCTTAATGCCTTTTCTGCACTATAACCATGCCTTTTCAACTAACTCATGCCTTACAAAGATCGTTGATACTGTATTTAATACTCTCAATCTAATTCCCGCGCAAAACCCAAGTCGCATCAACGTTGAGACGGCACCAACAAACAGTAAAGCTGGATTTAGCTGCACGCGGTATGCGGATTGCGGAACGCGGTAAGCGGAAAGTTCAATGCATTTCGCATACAACAAATCGCTTCCGCCGGGGATTCCGCGGCCCTATACCGCATTCCGCGTGTCAGCTAAATGCAGCTTTACTGCCTGAACTTCACCTGCAGACTATCTCAAGTGCACTCATGGCAGTGTTTAGAATAGGTGCCAAATAAAGCAGCCGAGGTTGGTTTAGTTACATTTCCTGCCGTAATTGGATTGCCATTGGTGTATGTGGCGCTGCGATCAATACCGATCGAATCACATGGGAAACGTCAAGTCAACGAAATACATGAAACATGCCGACAAAAAAGGCAACCAGCACAACTTCATCAGGCTGTCGTTAGTAACAGTAGTGATCAAAACACAATGGAATGTTTATTTCAAGAGGTGAGGCGACGTATCACTTGAACCGAGTCAGGAATCGAGTCAGTGTTCACATGAAGAATCGCATGAAACTTTGGATAGAGCCGCGACATCAGCATTTAAATATGACAGAGATCGTTGTATTTCCAAGTCCATTTCTCCCAAACCTGTGACTGCATTCTTCAACAATTTATTTGGCTGTAATCCAGAAAGTGTACTCTCTCCAGTCATACCAAATTCGTTACACAGATATTTACATGAATGACTGATCTTACTTCAGACCACTGGCCTTTCGGCCGCATGGTATTGACGATCTTTTTGGCGGGAAAATGCCAGAGGACCATGGATCTGATACTCAGCTGCATTGAGCTTTCAGCTGATAAGACATCTTATGCACTGGTTATTTTTGGGTTTTTACAAGGTATTGGCATTAGTTGTTTTTGGAAATACGTCCTGTTTAACCCTTTCCAACCTGACCACATTTGAAGTTTTAACCCCTTGATCACTATGACTGTAATCACCCTACATTGTAAAGGCCAAGACTATGAAGTTTTGCTCAGAGTCAGCATGATCAGCATTCTCCTTGAATTTTTTTTACAGCACATACACCTACTGTTGTGATTTAACCCTTTGATCCCCGAAGCAGAAAATGTCCATTGGTGTGAAGACGATCAGAGTCCGACTTGCGTCGTGACATGCCTGAATGCCCTTGGGCCTTGGTAGCTGAGAACCAAAGCAGGGCATGGGCTATCATGGCACCCTGCCTTTTTGANGCCTCAGCGCGGGGAGTTAGTTTTGGCTTTCTGTGCATAGGGCGGCTAGCTCACAGAGATGCACTCGATTCGAATGTATGCACACATCTTTCTTAGCCGTCAGTTCTCATCAAGACTTCTTTTTTTACTCCATCAAAACAAACAAAATATTCTAACAGTCGACAGTTTGCAGCTGACCTTTTTGGAAAAAAAATTCATTGTTCAGGCCATAATTTCATTGCTCAGTGCGTATCCTGATAGATGACGCCATTCTTCTCTGCCTGTTCCCATTCGGAACACTTCGGGTCTTTCCGTCATTTTCTGAAATCTGGCACTGTTTCAAGCTCTACTATTTGAGAATCTGCCTGCTTCTACGATCGCAATGTTCTAGACAACCGTAAACAAAGCAAGCTGACTGTGTCCTCAGAAACAGGTCATAGGTGTCAAATAGTTTTAGGCCTACAGTACACGATATTCCTATGAATAGGATTCATTGTGTACACTGTGGAAGTCTGGTGATCTGCGTAGTTGGCTTGTGACCTGAAGTAAGGCACTTTATGCCTATTGGTTCTGCATTTGATTGGGCTAGGAAGCAATTTGTGATCATTCTTGGACTTAGGGAGATCAGGGCGCTGATCTTATACAGTATATTTGTGGCATCCCCCGTAGGGCTAAAAGTCACTGTTCTTACATCCCAGTAAAACTGTCACCTTTAATAAATAAACGGCCACTAGAGGCAGCCTTTTAGTGCGTTGATACGGTTAATAACAGAGAAGTAGATCCAAGTTGGGCATCAATTTAAAGTAAAATTTCATCAATGTCAAAATGATCTACAATTCATGAATTCATGGTTACCATAGTTACAAGCGCCACCAATTGTATAGTCGCAATAGCCTAATAGCAAGCTGCCTCTAGAGTCCCTTTAAGCCGCTCTCACACGTGCGACAATTTGCGTGCGATTGTATTTTTCTACGTTACGCAAACAATCGCAGAAATTATCGCAGATTTGTCGCAGACGTATCGCAGAATTTAACGATAATCAGCGTTTTTTTGGCGTTCACTTGCGGTTGTTTGTGAGAATCTGCGATTATAGCTGCGACAATCTTACGACAAGCTGTCTGCAGCCTCTGGTTGTAGGCAAAATAGCGATAAGACACCGATAATTTGGGGTCATAAACGATTTTTAGCGGCATTGAGCGATATTTTGCGACAATTTTGCTTTGCGATAAGTTGCGACAAGGTTAAATTTTTGAACATTTCCAAAACTTCACGGTTATACGCAATTGCCTGCAGTATTATCGCATTGCGACAGTACACCTGCGATTGTCTATCGCAGTTAAAGGCAGGCCAACTGTCGCACGTGTGAGAGTGGCTACCGGTATACGTGCGAGAACTTGCGTGCGATTGTATTTACATCACTCAAACAATCGCAGAAATTATCGCAGATTTGTCGCAGAAGTATCGCAGAATTGTCGCACTTAACGACAATCAGCATTCTTTGGCGTTAACTTGCGGTTGTTTGCAACAATCCAGCGACAGTTTCCTAATATTTAAAGTGATGCTGGCTAGCGATCTCAGCCATTTATATAGGGACGCCAAACTGGCGCAAATGTCTGTGAGAGTTTGCGACAATACGTCGCAGCTTATCGCACTTTGCGATTATTTGTGACAAACCTGCAGTCCGTCTGTCGTACTTAGTCGCAATATTTGCGATAACTTGTTGCAAGAACTGTGACAGTTTGCGGTTACGTCTGGCACAAATCGTCACCGATAATTTGGGGTTATAAATGATATTTTGCGCCAAATCTGCGGTGGCGTTAAGAAAGAACACAGCGTGCATTGGTATAGGATGCAATAAATGAGACGGTCCTTCGACCATGTGCTCACCTGGGTGAATGCAGAACAACAAACGAAAAACGTGAACAGGTGTAGCAGTAAAAAGTGTCCCCCAGTAAAAGGTGTCCACTTCTATTGTAGAATGACGGATTAAGGTGCATGGGTATAGAAAGCAATCGCCAGACACTAGATTGTAACATTAGGATCATTTCCAGGATAGTCTTTCCTAGGG